>OMNZ01016919.1:103881-128109 GCA_900303255.1 Lesueurigobius sanzi
TCTTTTGAGAAAGATCTGTGCAAAGACAACACGCACTTAAGGACAGATCATGCCATGAGAGAAAGTTTTTATTGAGCCACACCTCCTAAGACTAAAAATCTGGCTAAAAATCCTCTAGTGTGTGTCCAGCTAAAGTATCGTTAATGTAATAGTATCGGGAAAAAAATGAACGATACCCAGCCCTAGTGTAGTCTGGCCTCCCCAAACGTACAAGCAACATGAGGTTTAATCTTATTCACTTTCTAGTAGGGCTGGGCCGTATCGTATCGTATATCGAGGTATGAGTTTTGGATATTGTTGTAATTTTTTTATATCGTTGTGGATGCGATCTAACTAAATCAAATAGAGTATAGAGTAGATCAAATTTGCAAGGAAGTTAGCATGACGCTAAAAGAAAAAAGGCTGGGATTTTGAAATATTTTGAAAACATTTTATCCGGTGTCAATTATATCATCAAATATATCGTTATCGTGATATTTCCTTCTTATATCATGATATCCATTTTAGGTCATATCGTCCTGCCCTATACTTTCTAGTGTACCTATACTAATTCTACTATTGTTGAGATGGAAAAGTGTTTTTTTGAAATCTTAATAAACTTACCCCAGCTTTTTCTTCATTTTAAACGTATGGTTACATTACACACATTTTTCGTCCTTAGTGTATTTTGTTCTCTGCAAGACCAACAGAGGATCAGCAATGGGAGAAGTGATGGGGCATCCAATCCAGTCCTAGATTTTAGGCACACTTTATTGCAGAATGCTGAAGCTCTATTCAACAGGAGGCTTGGTAGTTGATCATTCATTCATTCATGGATTGCAACTTTTCGGTACAGAGATCATTCTAAAACTCATATACTGTATGTATTCATCACTTTACTAACCTACCACGGCCTATTGTGTACCTAAAGGATATAGTTCTCCATGCGCAGTTGTTCATCTGCCATAGATTGACTCTTGAGGCAGCACGGCACATATGAAATCAATTAGAAGGTGCTGGAATGTGCTGGATAGATCTGGAGTTGATTTGTGTGGAGATGGCCGAACTGAGGAGGGAGAAGCAGATCACAGTAAAACTGGGTCAGTGTAGTGTCCCAGCTGGTGACGCTGTCTGGAGCCCTCTATCATTTGGCCTCTGAGTGTTCCCACTGCGTCATTTACAGTCTGCCCCGTATGACCACATAGATACTTTTGGCTGTTTGCTTTTTGGATGCACATATGAATTACCGGGGCATCTACAGTTGAGCTCATTGTCCACAACAGGCGTAACATGGTTTTTACCTACTCATATTGAGTCATGTTGGACTTTCCTGTGACTTTTTCCATGATGAAGGCTGGCACTCTTACCGTGTTCGGTTTAGTTTAGTGGCTAATTTAAAGTCTGCACTTATTTTGCAAGTTGCCATTCTGTTTTGGAAATACTTTAAGGGTGGATATGATGTCATGATAATGCGATAAAGTGAGGCAATATTTTTGCAAACCATCAAAATATGCACAAAAAAAAGAGGCATGCTTTTTGAGTATATTTCATTTTGGATTTTCCTTTTTTTTTTTAGCAGCAGTTTTTGCAGCTTTTTGTCAATTTCTTGACTTTGAAGTTATACTCAATATTGTAAATTTGTATATCTTTATCTTCCAAACAACAATTTTGATATTATGTATTGCCCACCTCTATTTAGACATTTCTAAAGTTGTGGTGCTATTAGTTGTACTGATCTCAGGATGTCCTGTGATGTCTTGTTTTGGCAGAATTTGTGTTGTTCTCAAGGCAGCGCAAACGAACAACAACAACAAAAACCCTTTGATTCAAAAGAAATTGAATGGATCCAGATTTGTGTCCTCTGACTGTTACCGTCACTTGGAGAGGAAAAGTGGACGCGAAGGCTGAATTAACAATTTCTTTCTCTGTTTGAGATATTTCAGTGCACTTTGAAAGGGGACTGCTGAGAGAGGAAGGCTGCCAGTCTCTCCTCAGACTCTAACCCCTCCTCAGCCACAACCTCCAATTAGGCTGTGAGGTTCCCCGCTCAGTGGCCACTTCTCACTGGTGTGTAGTGAAGACAAAATTAGAAGCCGCAATGTTGTATTTCCAGTTTTATGCCCCTTTCATAGGGAATAAGTGGGACTCAGACGAGATACTGTACACAGTGGCCATTGAAACGGAGGGAATGCCATTCATAGCAGCAATTTGGTAGATTTAAACATCTCTCAGTTGCATTATGGTGCTTGGCTGAAAGGAGCTGGACTCGATCTAGTGTTTTACGGCACAGCTAATAGGCTGGACCAGGGCCATGGTGTGTGTTTTGTTGTATTTTTCTTTCAAGTTAGTGGTGGCTAGGTCTTGTATTATCACCCACTGAATGATTTATTATTTGTGGAAGAATCTGCTTTGCATTTTGAATAAATATCTTCTATGTCTCAACTATCATCATATTTATTCATATGTTTAGTCGTTACACCCAACAAGGCCAGTCTCTAAACCTCCCTCTGTCTGGTTGTTAAGAGAATGACGTGAGCGCAATATTGCTGTAGCCTGCTGCTGCGTTGTAATTTCAGTCACATCTCAGCCCCTGTGCGGTGTACCCCTTCCACCTCCACCTCCCAGACCAAACACCACCTCGCCTGCCAACTATCAAGAGGCATCCAGCGAGGGCTCACTCACTGCTCGGAATCACAATGAGAAATTACACACTTTAGACTAGAGCATAACAGTGCAAAAAACACAATTTGGCATACAAAATCAACACGTTTGTAGAATAATTTGAAGTCTTAAATCGTGCGTCTAGCTAGATTGAGATTGTATACGGTAATCGTGTCCTGCCTCAAAAGACCTTTCAACATTGCTAAAACTAGAGGTGGGCAATATATTGTCCACAAGATAATATTGTAATTTTTGCCTGGAAGTTGCAGAGTTACAATTTTATATTGTCAATGGCAAACTCTGAAAAAGGGTTGTAGGAGATTTTTTTTTATTTTTTTAATATTGACATTTCTGCCCTTTAGTAGGATACAGTTGTGGCCAAAGGTTTACATACCCTTTTATGTTTACATGTGCTTTTAATCTTTTGGCCATTTTTCGTAGAATATGAATGATTTCCACTTGTGCCTAGTGGTTGTGCGAAGCCATTTATTGTCAAAGAACTGACTTTACTCTTTTGAGATCATAATGAAACTGAAACTACTCGATTGTTTACATGGCCTTCAACAACTGCCAGGAAAACTGTTCAGGAGCAAAGAAAAAGTCACTTCAGCTGAAATACAGGACTCTCTGACAAAATTGGACTCTCTGAAAAAATGTTTGTTTTGAGATACACAACCTGTAAACCTTTGATCAGGGACATTTGGCTAGTTTCTAGTTGAAAAGCGTAAACAAACAATTTTCGACAATAAATGGCTTCCCGCAACCACTAACCATGAGTCAAAGAAGGTTTTTGTGTTATCATTCATATTCTTTGAAATGCATAGGTTTACAAACCCTGACATTCAGTGAGGGTATGTAAACCTTTGGCTACAAATGTATTGACAATCCAGTTGTCAAGTTTCTGGTGATTTTCAAAAAATACATACATACATACATATTATTGACATTGATAAAATGTATTTTCTTGTCTTTATATTCCTTCCCTACTCAAAATATTGTCAAATGTTTCTATACTTGACTTTTCTGTGTCAAAAGTAACTCGCGGCCTGCTTGCATCTATAGTCTCATTGCTGCTGGCTCGTGGGCCTTGCTCTGGTGCAGTTAGTCTGTGGTACACCTCAACAATCTGTCCTGACTGCCTGCCCAGAAATGTGCTCTTTCCCATGGTGCAATGGGAATATGTCCGTTGTGAGACATGAAAGAGCAATCTTTGTGGTGTAACTTTAATTCACCTTTGCAGCAACAAGAAATGCAGAAATAACCAAAGCATCTGTAAGAGAAGAGGAAATGACCAAAACTAAAAGGCACCACTGTTGCTTGTAACTTGTCATAGTTTTTTTTTTCCTGAATGAGCTGTGCCTGTGGGGTTTTCTTGATACAAAAACATCATTGTAAACGTACTTTGACCCTTGCATGTTGCTATATCCTTGTGAGTTAAGATCTAAGCCACCTCAAGCTGGAAATTTCCTGTGTACTTTATTAAGAGTAACTTCATAATGCATTCTAAAAACCTTCCCAGACTTTTTGTGATGACACATTTGTTTGCTTGCTGTTTTTAGCCCCCAAGACTGAGGAGCAGCCCAAGACCTGCAGCTCGAAGCAGTTTGTGTGTAAAGACCAGGTGACTTGCATCTCCAAAGGTTGGCGCTGTGATGGGGAGAAGGACTGTCCAGATGGCTCAGACGAATCACCAGATATCTGTAAGTGTCTATCACACTGCTTTGTTCACCTCATATTGGATTAACCCTGGTTTCTATAATAAAATCAGACTTTCACTATAATAAATATGAGTTATGTAAGACATAAAACATCAGATTTATTAGCCAGACACCAAAATGTCAGCACCCCGAATAGCAGAGTAGGTTTTGCCCTTTCTTGAGAGGACACAGTGAGCAGTGCATGGACCGCCTTCTCTGGTGAATTATATGTCTAATTAAGCAGCCGTGTTTAGTCTGAGCCCTCACTCTTGTCTCGGCGCTTGCTGAATTTGTGCAGCTCCTAGACTCTTTAATCAGCCCCTGACATTTCCTACTCACCTCTGTGTTCATCCATCTATAAACTCGTGCTTCTAAAAGGCTTTGTTTACATGTTGGTGCTAATGGTGATTTTATGGTCTGTATGTCACATACCACTACCATCATCTGTCATGCTGCAGTTATTCCCTCAGTTGTCTTGTTGGCATGTTCATTGTACAGTGAAAAAGTATGTAATCTCACTCGCGATTAAGGAATTGGATGTCTGGAAGGTCAGAGTTTAAGATTAAAGGCCAGTGCACACCAGAACGCAGCGTGCCACAGCACATCATCTGTCATGTGTTCATGGAGCCTGTCAACACACTGAATTGTGACGCATCATGACACTTCCAACGGCTTTTCTCAAACTGTGGAGTGCCTTAAACATGTGATTTTATCTTATCTTATCTTATTTATACCCTTGTCATTGATGAAATAAGATGCGGACACATCAACAATGTGCAAAGATGGCAAAGGTGGCTGTGTTTTACATGTTAACTGCTAGGCAGTGACGGCAGGAGTTTTCCCCGCTCAGACTGAAGCAGGAGTTCTCACAATGATTTCACAACCTCTGCTGCAGCTCTTGTCTCTCCCAATAAAATTTACAGTCTCTCTGTGTGACACAGACCTGAGACGTCACTGTTTACTGCAGGAGGGCAAAAAGCATGTGCTTTCATTCATGGTGCACCTAAAGCCAGTAGATTTGAATCGCTGTGTGAGGTCGAGCCTTGCCATGCGCCCCACACCCCTGTATGTGCGCTTATTTGTTTGTTTATTTGTTTGTTTATTTGATTGGGACAGTGCATATTAATGAAGATCATGCAGCACATCACTCCGGACTGTAGCATGGGATCATTTGCATCCGTTGACATACACTTCCATGAGAAATACTGGCGTTGGCTTTGCTGTGCGTCAGAGTGTCTCTGTGTGTGCTAGCCATAATGCGACTAATGTTGCACAACTTTGAAGTAAGATCTTAAGAAAAAATCCTCCCTTTGTGACCTAAACCTCTGAATCATTCAAAAAAGAAAATATTTTTGTTGACCCTTTCGTCTGGGGTTGTTTAAGCAAATAACAAAGAGAAATCTGCAATGTCCCCTAAATGTCTTGTGCATTTCTGTTTAAACACTATAAGCAATTGACACAGAAATTATAAATTCTTTGTGACAAGGGATGCAGTGTATTATGTGAAGACAGAACAATGTTTTGCCAGAATTTCAGTTTATTCTGCTACTGATTTTTGAGTGTACATGCC
Source organism: Lesueurigobius sanzi (assembly GCA_900303255.1). Lineage (NCBI taxonomy): Eukaryota > Metazoa > Chordata > Actinopteri > Gobiiformes > Gobiidae > Lesueurigobius > Lesueurigobius sanzi. The sequence continues at coordinate 109,789 of OMNZ01016919.1, forward strand.
TTTGAGTTTATATTTATAATATGCTGTCATAAACAATAAGAAGAGTACAGATATAAATTGTGGTTCTCAAACATGTACAGTATTTGGCTTCTTCAGGTTTAATCCTAATCTAGGCCTGGTGGTGTTTAGAAGGTCACATATTTTTTTTACATGGTACTTTTCTACTATGAATGTAATCCCTTGGTTTTTGTACCGAGGATAGAAAAGGGCTACATGACTGAAACATACTTCAATTATTTTTTATCTTTTTTCAAGCATAAAAGTAGACTGGCCAGTGTGCCGTCCTTCTCCAACCTGGGGTCAAATTATGAATGTGAATGCTGCATTCTGATGCTTACAAATGAGGAAAGATTATTCTCTACTTTCTTTGATGTTTCGATGGATCTTTGTGTTTTGAAATTTCAACAATATATCTTTTGATCTAAGGAACTTGCAATTACTTATAATAACCTTCTCAATTTTCTTTATTGAAGTAGTTTAGAAAATGAGTCTAAGCATTCTCCACTTTTGCAGCAGCATGCCTGATCGCAGTGTGCGCGACTATAATTACGTCATTAGCTGTAGTTCAAGTTAATTACTCACTACAGACTTTGTTTACAAGTGCTCATGCCGATTTACAAAGCAAGGCAACTTGACTTTCATTATTTTACTACACATGTGTCTTCTACAGTATCTTGGTTTCGTAGATTGGCTCTGGCCCTGTCCCAATGTGGAAATTCCCCCTCAGTTGAATCCTGTTGACATGTCCAATGAAAGGTTACGTTTAGAAACAACACATGCAAAGACTGAACTGTAGGTGCATGTTAAAACTCAAACCATCTGGAGCTGGTCTAATGTCAATAACTGGGCCACCAAGCTCCGCTGCAGTCTGCCTTAGTGCCACCTGTTATGTTTACGATGATCATGAATTCACTTACAGCCGAAGAAGTTCTTTTGTCTGTGAAGGATCTTTGATGTGTGCCTCCGTTACCCATCTCAGAAGAAAGTGTACTCTTCTGCATCATACTGTCTGAAGCCTTAATTGCCTGTCATTTTCAAACCGTTCATCATGGTTGCAATTATACTGAGCAGCTAAAGACAGACTAGTGCCACAATGGTGGCGTCGTAGCCCTGATCACATGGGGATTGGCATTGGAGCTGCATAATTATTTGCAATCAAATCGAAATTGTCATTTGAATGTTTCAATTAGCAAATTGCAGCAAAGTCTGTAGTTATTTAGACCTTTGCATTCAACAAAATATACTATAATACCTGCTAACCTTGTAGTTTACACCTCTTCAAGGCATGTGATTTTGTTTTGGGCAGTTTGACATCTTAAATGCTAATACTCTTTGACAAGTTTTAAAATGTGCATTGTGAGCTGAATCTTGATTTGTAAAATATAAACTGCATCTGATCTCAATCTCAATATGATAATTGTGTGGTCATGATCGCCATGTGGTGATGCCAAACGTAAAGCATTTGTATCAGCTTTAGCCAGTGTTTTTGCATACAAGACCCAGACATGTCTGTCGTTTGTAGTAAGTTCAGCTGTATAAGTTCAGGTCCTGTCATGCTGCCACTCTTTACCTCAGTCTCCTGCCTGCAGTCCCAGTTTTAGAGCCAATGACAGACAAGTGTGTTTCTCCTCTGTTTCGTACATGCTTAAGGCTCAGGATATTAATGACTTTGGTCTCTGACTATTTTATTCTATTATTTACAGTCCCTACAATGGTGCTTTGCACAGTCCTGCTGTTTATGAATTCTCCTTTAGGAGCAGAGCCTGCACTATCTTTATAGAGCAAAGATAAGGTAATAGAGAGGGATTCAAGTGGGTCATGGTGTCTATGTAGTTCAGTGCCTGTTTTACAGTAAAGGAAATATTTGTTCAAAAGTTCATGTGCTATTGAGTACATGGAGTCTGGATTCTTTGGTTGTTCTTTGTTTATGCCTCACTATTTGTAATCATTGTCATATTCATAATCATGTTTTCGTACAATTCAGGTGTAAAACTTAAAACTTTTCAAATGTTTTCAAGGTTTTCCAGCTAGCCTACAGAAAATTGAGAGCTGCTGTGTCACAGTTTAGTCAGCTTCTTTGTTAGACCTGTAACAACGGTCTCCTTCTGCATGCAATTATGATGCTTGCGTGAACCACATTCACTGCGGTTGAGCAGGCGAATGGGAACAGATGTATGAATAAGCCTTCGCATGTAAGCACTTTCCCTGTCATCAGAGTTGCTCAAAGGAATCCTTTTTAACAACAAAAAACTATATGTAACCATTGTTTTCCCAGATTAACTTCTGTTTAACATGTAAATGTTCCCCAGAGGATTTCCACTTTTAGAAGGGTGCATTTGAATCATGCAAATTAGCAGCCCCTTTGCACCTATGCAATGTTCTCCTCTTTGAGCCTGAGGGGAGTGTTTGCTGGTTAACTTTGGGCAGTCTTAACACTTGTAAATGCCAAGACGATACTCCCCCTTCTCACACTGTTGAGCAAGCATTACGTTTGGCATTATTGGTTTTATGTGTGCTCTGTCCTCCACTTTGAAACACATAGAAACATTTATGATTTAGGCTTAAAAGTCATTTTCAGAGGGCAATCATAATATATTAATCCTCAGAAAGAAAGGAGAAGTTTTCTAAATGGATCAATTAAACACCAAATCTCATTCCCTCTATCTTTCATTAATATCTGCTGAACATACTTGAAACATAATTTTTATATAGCCATGAACCCATGTGGCCAGTCGTCTGGCCCACACACAGTGACCCATGGCACTGGGTGTCGATAGCAGATCTGATGATGTGAGGATTGAGTTATCTCCTGCTACTGCCCAAGGCACTGGTGGGCCACACAAGAAGCTTATCTGTCCATGTCCTGCCCTCCAGCTCTGACCGGACCATGGCCAACTTCACTCTTTGTCTGTCCCGTCTGACTGTCATGCCTGAGCACCCCCTCAACAACTGGGACAGCACACTATAGAGGTGCTGTGATGGCATGGCAGAAAACAGTGATGGACTGAAGGGATGATGGCTCAAGAGATGACTTTTGTGTTGGAAAAAATGACCAGATTCGCATTTTAGTTGCCAAGAAAAAAACACAATAAAATAACTTGGAAGACTTTTGTTCCCTTTTGCCAGTGTAGTGTAGAGATTGTTTCATTGCTTATAATCAGAATCGCTGAACTCAGGGGCCACAAATGTGGTACAGGTTGGTCTGCTGTGGCAGTGGTTACACACTGCCTCCACAGAGGAAGGAGCAAAGCCCAGTAAATCCCTCTGCTCTTTGGGTCTGGGCCTCACCAGCCAATCAGCACGCAGAGAACACAGGGCTTTCTCACGCCACCCAGGCACCACTTCCCCTGCAGTCCTCCACACCCCGTCTCCTCCTCATCTCTGTCTTTTTGAATGTGTCCCAGGTTTTTGCTGTATCAGAGAAGGACACTTGACTTGCCAATAGGCTTTTCTAGAAGAATTTTGGTTGATCTTTGGGAGGTTACTATTTAAATGTCTTCATTGTGGGATCAATTAAGTCTTATCTTAACTTTAAGTAAATTAACCTACAAAGATAAGTAATGTTGATTATGTAATTCTTCAGGACTGTCATTGACCAATTATGCTGTACCTGGTAGTTGTACATGGTACGTGTACATGGTACTATGCTGAATGAGCCTGCTTTGTCAAGGGCATGGCATGCTAAACCACAGTACAGCACGACTGAGCAATTATTGAGAGGCTAGGTGTTCCTGTCACCTTGGTCAGTGTGTTTACTGGGAGTGACTGACTGTACTGTATGTAGGTCAGTCATACACTCATAGACTGCCTTCATCAAGATAACTCAGTCAGTCAGACAGTAAAATAAAATGCATATTCTTCATTGTCTGAGAGACATGGGGTCACTTAGTGGGACAAATACATATGTTTCATTTCTATACTTATTGTAGTGCTAATGATTGGTTATGACATAGTTGCATGCTTGGGGTGACTGGGTCCATTAATTGAAGATGATTCATCATGACGAGGGAGCATTATTTTCCTGAAAAAAAGCTTGTTGGCGCCAATACACATGGAATAAACCAGCAACATGTTTTAAAAGATTTAATGTGCATTAGCCCAATACAATGAAGGCTTTTAAGAAAATGTAAATAGAGAATTATAATGTGGGAGGAGTACCTAGGTTCTTCATTTTTCTCTTAAGTTAGAGGCAACAGTCTGAGCAGAACTGCCCAGACTTCCTGATCCATACACACTTCCTCCAAAGTCTTCTATGTAGTAATTGTTTTGTCTCTCCTGTAATGTTCTTTGCATTCTCTTCTTTGCAATGGATTGAGTAAACTACATTGCTCTGTTTGTGGCTTGGGGTCTTGTCTTCAGGGTGAACTAATTTAGAGACGAAACAATAAATTCATAGACTTTCTCAACACAGAAGAGAGTGCTCTAGCGGCCCTCTGTCGGCTGTGCACCTCCATCTCAAAGCCACCAAGCACTCATTTGAGGACAGTGAGATTAAGATTTTAACAAAAGAAAATAGATGGTTTGAGAGAGTCAAAGAAGCCATATTTGTTAAAAAAAAGCGAATCCATCCATGAATCACAATGGAGGGAGGCCTTAGGTTTAATCTAGCCCCAGTCTACAACAACAACATCCTAAGGCAGAAACCAAACCAATGTCATGCTAATGAAGCTGGACCATTGGCCAGGGCAGGGCCATAGACAGGTGTGAACAGTCGTAGAACAAAGCTCAGGTTGAATCAAGAGGATGGCAACAAGCCGTAATTAAGGTGTGAATAGCCAAGATTTCAAAACTTTAGAACCAAGAGAGGTGGGACTTAGAGGTTACTCCTCCTACTGGCTTTCGGCTTAAAACCCACAAGCGTGTCAAATTCTGCTCATTCGCTGACAAAGCTTTTTGGATAAAGAGTGAAACGTCCACCACTTCAACTACAGATAGAAGAAGATAAAATCATATTATCATTTATATTTTATAACTTTTAAAACACATTTTATAACGTTAAATTGTCGTCCAATCAGATTTATTTGCTCCGTGTTGCCGAGGGTGGAGAGTTCCAGTAGTGAAGGCTCTGCCCGTATATCACAAAGGGCAATGCTATTAGCGAACCCTCCAGCCAAGCAGACACGTGAGGTGTAAGGTCTACAAGGCCTGCTAGAGGGCCTTTGCTGACCATCTTAATCGTGTTTGATTGGCTGTAACCTCTTGTCAAAATGACGAGCACTCGGCGCTAGCAAGAATCAAATCCGGCCAGAAGTACTGGTCCAAGCATTTAATTTTTATGTATACATGTTGTAAGGTATAGAATACTTTGATTTGATTGCGGATGTAATAACCAAACCATTTTCTAGACGACCTTTTCACGAAGAGTCATAGATTTTGCGGCACAGTGATTATAAGTTCATTTGAGTCCAAGTTAAAAGTTAAACCCAGTGTGATATTTCAAATGTTATTTTAAACATTTTAAAAGTAAAGTGAAAACTAGACTCTTTATTTGAGAATATAAGTCGGGAGGTCATGGCATATAGCAAAATTAGAATCACATATTCAGAGAAATTATAGCTCAATAGATGGTGCAATGGTTTTCCACGGGGGAAGTTCGGCCCCGCTTCCCGGTTAGGATGCACTTTTTCATTAACAAAATTGTGATCATTAATACATTTTGAGTTGTAATTTAGATTTTTAATAGCAGATGTTTGTATTTGGTTATGAAGAAAGTCAAGCAGGGAGTACGTTGCAGGCTTCACATCGTGGCTTTTTATTGGAGCTTACATTACTGTGTGTCTTGCCACTGAAGGCCTAGTTGGTAAATTGATTTATTTTTTTCTCTTCACCTGCAGTGTCTCGCCTTTAATACAAGCTTTTGTTTTCGATGTGATATTTGCATTTGTCATTGTTCCCAGGCTAAATATATGGCCTTATATCTTATTTGAATCTAGTTGTGATCTAATTTGTTCCATAGTTTGCACCCAAAGTCCTTCCTCTGACTTTTAGCACCGCAATAGTGTGTAGATAAATGACGCAGGAAATGTCAGCTGCCAGCATGAGGAAAAGCTCTTTGTAATACTCGACTAACAACTTCCTGATGGAGCGCAGAAAGCAGGGGTCATCTCCATTGTCCATCCCGCACAGTTATTTAATCCCCATATTGTATGTTCTATTTAGTTTTCCACTGCTGCTCCCTATTCAGGCCCTGCCAAAGGTATTACTGTGTTGTGGGACCGCTGTTGAATATAGCAGCAGTTGAAATGACTATTCAGTTGCTTCCTTGCCAACAGAGGGATGCATTCTGGGTAAGCACGTGTGTCATAAAAGGTTTGTGGGTGCAGAAGAGTTTTTAAAACAATAGGAAAACCGTTGTTTTTCTAGCATCAAAACTATACATTTTAAACGTTTATCTAATACATATTGTTTTTTGCCAAATGTAATGGAACACATCTTTAATATTAAAGGTGCATTGTGGAACTTTTTATTTGGAAAACAACTTGATATTGTGTGCATTTGACCTTTCAGTGACCCAGTGGCTGTGGGTGGTCAACATGGCTCCTGTACTTTTCAGCACAGCGGCCTCTAGAGCGCTCCAGGACTTTTTAAATCATCATTATTATTATTATTTATTTGACCTCTTAGAGACCCACAGCCACTGGGTCAGTAAAAGGTCAAATACACACTAATATCTATCAAGACTGGCAAAAATAGTCGGTCGGCACAAAGGAATTGACAGCGAGTGAAGGGCCAAAACGCAGTAGCTTTTACATGAAGAAAGACCAAATTCAACCAGATCTATGATTAAATACCCTTTAATAATTGTGCTATTGAGTAGGACATGTTTTGGTCCTTAGTAACATCTATTTAGTCAAATTAATCAAAGTACACTGCAACAAATCTTAATAAGTGAACATTCTGGATTTAATAATATAAGTAATTGTAACTTGTGTGTCAATAGAAATAATATATTTTTGTTTGTTTTTTTTAAGTAAAAAATTAAATGTATTTCCTAATTTAGAGATAGTTACTCTTATTTTAGATGTAATAAGATGTTTTTTCTTACTCTAAATGCAAAAAGACTCATTCCTTTGGCAATGTATTTTCCTGCTCAAATGTAGATCAAATAAAAAATAAATAAATAAATTGAACTTGTTCGTTTTTGCACTGGAGATGCTCCTTAAAATCTCAGCACCATCTCGAAATTTCTAATACTAAATGAAAATCCAACTGTTATTTTTGCAACAGGTGCTGCTTTTGTTAAAATAGTATTTGTGTTGCTAACTGCTCTGTTCTGTTTTGTTATTTTGTGTTTGTGCTCCATACCATGAACATTAAAGAAAGAAAGAACAAAAGGGTTTCTATTTTTCCCACATTAAAGTTCCACAATGCGACTGTAAATGTAAATTAAATATTTATTTTTCACTTCCGTGTCTTATTCTTTAATGGTTGAAATGGTGGAGAACCCTTTTAGCACCAAATCTGACTGTTTATTGAATAGGAAGATCAAGAAATGGAGTTGTCCCAATGAAATGTATACAATCCTGTACTATTTGGAGTTTGTGTCACTTGCAGGCTCTGTAATGTGTTATATATTTGCGGTATTTGATTTCCAAATCTCCTTGATGGTTTAGGGACATGGAGGAAATGCTTGGAAATGCTGAAATAGTGATATACCTCAGGGAATGCAGTGTATTCCCCCTCTTATGTTGTTGAGTACGTTCTGTCTGTTATTCAAAACGACGGCTGTCAAATGTACCCTTTTATGATGCTCGTATGATTTCTTGCCACATGAAAAAAAATCACAAGCATCATTATTATTACTGTTTAGTATTTACACACGGGAGCCTTTTTAGTCGGTTCAGCTTGCTCCAAAAGTTTTAAAATATTCTTCAGAAGTCTTCGTATTGTTTCATGTAAAGGAGGTGAACATTATTTTCTTTTGCTAGTTTTTTCCTAAAATGGGTCAGCAGATGTTAGAGGGAGAGAGAGAGAGAGGTTGGAGGAGGAGAGGAGAAAAAAAGGGAGAGCAAACAGTTGGCTCTGCAGTGTGGGCTGAGCAGAGACACAGCAGAAATATGAAAATGTTTGTTTTTGTTCATACAATTAATTGAAACCCAAGTAAAGGATATTACGATCCTTCTGTCTCCCATCTCACAAAGGCAAAGAAAACTGTGCATTAAAAACAACTAAAGGCAAAAAGTACCATTAAGTGCTATGTTGTTGCTGCATTGATTCCATGTTGTGATGAGACGTTCTTCTGCATTGGTTTGTGGGGGTGCTCTCTATAGTCACTATGTCCGCCTCTGCAGGATGATGAATATGATGAATAATCAGGCCATTTTTGCCTGTAACAACGAGGCTTGTTCGGATCATAGTAAGGTTTGGAGCTACAGTAGCTGCTACACATAGATTGTTAAAATACTCCTCATGATCATAAACTAAAGAATATAATAATAAGTGAAATGACCTTAAGGATCAGATAGAAACAGATTTTGTCAAACATTTTGTTTTTCTCATTGTGCGACCTTTCTTTTCCAGGCACGCACAGCAGAGTACGGCAGTGCCCGGTGAATGAGCACGGCTGCCTGGACCTGGACGTCTGTCTCCCTATGAGCAAGTTGTGCGACGGGGTCCCAGACTGCTCTGATGGCTGGGATGAGGGCCCTCACTGCAGAGGTAAGGACCACACAGATTCTGGTCATTTAATTTGTCCAAAATATTTGCAATTGAAAGGAAAGTTTGGTCAGATCAAAGTCCCAGAACAAGTTCAGGCCTGTTTCTTATCTCTGATGATCATATTTGGATAAATTGAAATGATTAACCAGGATTTGGCACGCTTTAGATAATGAAATATGATAAAGTTGAATGAGTAATTCCATACAGGCTTTTGATGAAGGATCTCTTCGATTTTTTAAATACAATTTTACATCTATTACATCATCTAATTGTGAAGGTTTGTACTTTGTAGATCATTATGAGTGAGTGCCAGTGGGCATTGGATTACAGAGCAAATCCCACACGATTTGGCCTAACAAGTGTGTGTTGGTGTGTTTGCTCATGTGCAAAACAAGTAGCACATGCAAAAGTGGATCAGCAGCAAAGTCATTTATGTAATTTATGCATTTTTTTTAGTCATGCTGCATCCTCTTATGGTTTGGGGCCCTAATACAGTGATACACACTATTTCAAATGCAAAATGAGGTGCAACATGGCCACAAATACTGTATATATTTGCTATTTTCCAGCTTGCACTGGCTATTCAGCACCTGCCTTGATAAATACCCCCCTGAGTGTTCAGGCCAGTGGCATTTCTTATGACACTGAGACACCGTCCACACCACTGTATAAGACGCGCACAAACGTACAGACATTCCCGCTCAGAGCCAGTCACACACCCTCTGCCCCACGCACAAACACTCCAGCAGTGTGTCCAGGACTTTTGGCATTGCTGTTTGTGATCCCCCGCCTCTTCACGGAAAGGGAAAGGTCTGGCCTTTCACAAGCATGGCTGTGTTTTCTCCCACAAACTGCCGGGTTGTGCACGTATACCTGGCCACCAGTGTCTGAAAGCACACTTTGTCAGTCAGTGTGTCTTAGGTTGTTGACAAGAGTGCTTAGAAAGGTAGGTCAAGTTTGAGGTCTATCTGAGAGAAAGTTTAACATCACATCATCACAGGCACTACCCACATTGATGCTATATTATGCTCTGTCTTTTTTATAAACCATTTAGAAAGGCGTCATGTATCAGGGAAAATGACAACATGCAACATATGGTACAATCTTGGTAACAAATACTGCAACAAATCTACATTTACCCAACTATGTTACCGTCAAAACCAGTTTAGGCTGGAGTTAAATAACAAAAAACAGCCTGCTAAGTTAACTCTGGCCTTACATGTTTTTTAATTCAATTTATAAAAAAAAAACTTGTCTTTGGCAGCACTAACGCTTCTATTTATGTAACACATTTTAGGAACTTAAAACAAATTAATGCTGATTCAGTAGTTGATATAGTAAAAAGAATGACCATAGCACAATGCTTATCTAAATTTACTTGAAAATTCAGCTATTTTTTTGTGATCGCCATGCATTTTTTGGAGAGTTCAGTTCACGGTGATTCATTAATCTATAACCTTTTGCCCTGTCTGCCTCAGTTTGGGCGATGGGGGCCTCTATAGTATTGCAAAGCCTTACCCTCTTGCTCTTTTTTAGAAGTGACTGATTGATAGGGGAAGGAAAACGGGGTCACGGCAGCACTACCAAAAGCCTCTGAAAGATCCCAAAGGTCCCCTGATTATTGTACTGCCCCAGTGCCATTGTCTGAGCATGCAGTGGGCTTCATTGTTTTTCATGTGCCACTTACTGTGGAGCGGGAATCGGGGAAGGCTCTCCCTCCAGCACTTCTTCATGAACCTTGAGCTAAATTAGTTTATTGACCGCTTTTATTTGTCCTGCAAGACCAGACTTGTTCATGGCGAGACACAGCAGGTGAATAGGGAAAAACCAAATAAACAATAAATAAAAAAAATAAATCAATTTGCTGTATATTTCTGACATAAATATGAGGGGGAAATTGCAAGTGTTCTGTCATTTTATGTTATGCGTACAAAAATAAGGCAGTTGATGACTAAATATGACTTACTAATATGAATATGAGCTCAAATAGTGGTTAAGATCGGGCCAGAGTTGTTCTCATGTGGAAAAATGTGCCTTGTTTTGATCTTGTATGAAATGTTTTTTTTCATCTATTGTGATTTTAAAGCCCCCTGTGGACTAGTGTTGAAAACTAGCACATGTGCTATAACACTTAAAACAATCTGGTTCGTCCAATGTTATTCTTATGCCCATTTTCAATAAAAAAATAAATAATAAGTAGAATTTCCTATATTTTCACCCACAAAATCTAGATGATAGATAGAACCTGTCTGTAGAACCAGGTTTAAATGTATAGTTTTATTTTGTTGACATATTAATTACAAAGATTTCTTCAGAGGAGATTTTGGATGTCTTGTTTAGTTTTTGAATAAGCTAGTTTTTCCCCACAAATTTGTTTTATTCAAATTTTTAAAGACAAACACAAAAATATACACAAAAAAATAAAATAAAGACCCTCCCCCACCCTTAAACCCATCACCATCATTCACTCAATTTACATAGAGATTCTACAAATGAAAGTCTAAGGCGTAGAAAAGGCAGCCAAATGTCTTTAAAGTCCTGTAGTTTCCATTTGGACACGTGGGGAGTTTCTCCAGAGCCTAGTTACTGGACATGAGCTTGAACCTCTGATTCACCGCAGGTCTCTCTGTGTCTTTCCATTTCAAAGCAATCACATGTATTTGGCTTGCACCAGGCAAAAGTTTACAAGTTTCCTTATTGTTTTGTTACACTTGAAGCCATTGGGAAGAATATGCAATATACAGAGTTTACTATCATTGGATTAAACCAGAGATGACCGTAGTTATTTGCTTCCAGAATATTTGAAGTTCCTCACACTGTCACATACAATGATAAAGTGTCCCCTTTTCCTCACCACATTTAACACAAACATCGGGAATATTAGGATTGAGATGGTGTTTTACTGGTGTTTTTTTTAGGATTCAAAACCCAATAAACCAGGCTTGGAATTTAACATTGAAAAATCCATCTGAACAAACCAAAATATTAATAATATATAAATGTAAATATTGTCAAGTACAAGACTGGAAGGTTTGGAGTCTGTAGGAGCTACTAAAGTGTATGAGAAAATGCATTCTGAGAAAACGCCCATTGAAGTTGCACTTTCCCCATGTACATCTATGGAGAAATGTTGAATCAGTGTAATGATTAAACACCTCATTGTGACGATTTAGCACTTTGTTTACTTCCAGGTTAAAGTTTATACTGTATGTTAAGAGCGTAAACCGGCACAAACATTTTAAATTGAACAAATTCACTGTCATGTCTCCCCTTAATTTGATAATTTATTGCTGGGCTTTTGACACTCTGCCATACTGTAAGCCTGAAACAAATATTCAGGTGATCCTAATCGAAAGGCAGCAATTACTGTATCTTGGCAGAACGATCTCCTGTCTCCGTGCGGTCTCGTTATTTATCACACCTGCTGACCTCGCCGCGTTTATTCTCCCAAAATCCTGCAGCCCATCCTTTGGTCTGCAAGGGTTTCTACTTTATTTTCGTTAGGTTTGTTTTACTCACTTTTGTGCTGCATGCCGCCACTGTTTGGGTCCACTAAAGTTACTGTGTGTTCATTACTCAAGCTGTTGGCCTGCCCCTGTTTACTTTTGGTTACTTTGCCCTCTCTGACTATGTGGTAGGCAAACACAAGGAGCCTGCCAATATATGCTCAATAGTTGGTTTTCCCTATACCCCTATGTTACGCACACCCGTATCAGGTGACTAATATTCAGATCACCGTTTCCCACAAGTGTTTTTATGGTTTCCTGTCATCTCTGGTTATATATTTATTATCAGTGCGAGTTGTGCAATAGTTTTCTTATGCAGTAACAAAATGCGTATCTTAACTGCTGTCTTTGCCAAAATGATTTAGGATGTGCAAGGCTGTTACAGGGTTGTGATTGATCCAAATGAAAAACAACAACAAAAACCTCTCTGACAGGAAGTTGGAAGGGGTGATTACTGTAAGGGCTTCGGTTGATGAGACCGAAACGTGTGGGAAAACGGTAGACTCCTGTCAGCTCCAGGCTAAAGTCATGGACATGTGAAAACTTGTCTCCGGTGAGTGAGAGCACAAAGCTAGGAATGTCAGAGGGAACTGATGCACTGAAATGACAGGTTTCCTTGACATGGATGCACTACTTTGATTGTTGACAGTCACCTGTAATTATTTTATTCATATATATTTTTTTAATTTTGAAAGAAAGCTGTGCAAGATTGGCATTGTTGAAATTGTTCTTGAAGGTTTGTTTGATCAATAGCTTGGCCTTTTAAGTTCCCTTTATTACATGGTAGGTTCTTCAATCGAGTGTTGACTGGGAATTGGCGCTTCATAAGAAAATTAAATTCCTATTCATGTCATGCAACAAGCAAAGTACCTTTTTACCTTTCTAGCGCTGCATGATTTGGGGAAAATACCTCATTTAGATTTTTTTTCTTGAAGGAATTTTTGAGGTTTTTGGGGTTTTTTGAATAGATTTGCAATTTATGTGCTTTATAATATTCTGTTCAGAGGGAACAGTTTTAACAAGTTCAGAACCAGACTGGAAGTGGAACTGCTAAGAATGAATCCATATATTTCTGACTACGACTACAGGGTTACCAAGTTTTATTATTTTGTTTAAGATAAGATAATACTTTTTTGATCTCACAATGGAGAAATTCACTTGTTACAACAGCTCTTAAGACAGGATCACACAGGGGGGTGCAAAAAGTCAGGAAATGTGCCATCAAGAAGAAAATTAAATTTAGTAGTGTCTTTTAGCATCTCTCTCTAAATAAACTATACAAGCATCTCTTATGCACACTAAATACGATTTAAAAAAATAAACTTGTTGCCTAAATAACTGCATCCTTTTTGATTAAAATAGTGATTTTGATTCGATTGTGAATAATGCATTCATGCTTATACCTTTACATTGCAGTTAAAAAGATTTGTCACTGTTTCCTACATGTTTGGGGTTAACAGCCTCATACTCTCACTGTAGACACAGCTGTAGATTAGTGAAATGAAAGGTTTCTATCTGAGCAGTAGCAGATCACTGGTCAGGGCTTGTTTAGCTCTGAGAGCCTCCTGTTTGTCACTGATTTGTTTGCTCTGTTCATTAACCCCGGGTCGAACGTCTGACACACTGCTGTTGTGCGTGTGTGTGTGTGTGTGTGTGTGTGTGTGTTCTGAAATACTTTGAAACTAATACTTGCATATATTTGCCCTACATTTTTATGTACCATTTCACCTCTTGCTCTGTACACTGGCTGAACATACTGTATTAATTATTTATGAAGTTAGGAGTTCAAAAGCCACGAAAGTTTAGAACGTGAGACGTATATTGCAGCAAATTTGTGCAGCAGAGTGTATTCTGCTGAATACACACAAACTAAGCAGTTTCATTACTTGCACAAAAGTACAAAATTGTACTTTGCGTTTATTTTCTTCATTTTTGCATCATATTGAAGGAAATTTCTCCAATTAACTTTAATTATCCAAAAGATTACTGCTGTCTATGTATTTTATCTTGATAATCAAGCACTTCATACCATATACAGCATACATTAAAGTCCATCCCATCCCATCTTCTTCCACATATTTGTTGCCGGGTTGCGGGGTTCATGAGAGGACAGCCCCTTCAGGCTCGGTACCAGGCGCAGGCACCGGCCTAGGTGGTCTCTCATCATAAAATATGTACAATAGGATCCCCTCTGGGGCCTGGACTCCCCTGAAAAAGAGATTATTCATCTCAGTGGGGCTTTCCTGGATAAATAAAGGGGCTTCTGAACTGCTCTTCGACTGACCCATCACCTAGAACCTGTTTGCCATGGGAGACTCTACCAGGGGCAAGAATCATCCAACAGCATTAGCTCCTAGGTTCATTCAGATGCTCAAACCCCTCCATCACGTTAAGGTGGCGGTTCAAGAAGTGGCTTACATTAAATTGTCCAAATAAAATTAAACATACACACACAACTTTTACTAACCTTTATTATCTTGATTTTGCAAATGAAAAATACATGATCTGGCTACAGTGATAATTCAGAATGCTTTCGTTGGATACATTTGTTGCCAATATTCCACACCATTAGTTAAGTCCTCCCTTGTAAAACGAGCCTAAACGGAGGTGGACTCCAGTGCCGGTCGCCTGTGGTCTCTTGCTGAGGCGTGCTGAATGGATTGGATATGGGCCACGGTGTTTGCTGGGGGACTCTTCCTTTCACTGGGGCCACAACAAAAGAGCCATTGTAGCCGAGAGGGCCACGGCCTTTGTATAATGAGGACCCTTCACTGGTCCAATCTCCACTCTTTACAGTCACACTATCAGTCGCTATATGCGCACTGTGTCATTCATTTGTGCAGCATACTAAATGATTTTAGTTTTGACTGTGTGTTGAACAGCAATGGCAAGCTCAATAGCACTGATCTATTTTCTGTTAGTTATATTATAAATGTATTATTTTCAGCCATTTAACCATATTAAGGGTTGATGATGTGGGGACTCTTAATTGCCCCTTTTGAATGAAAACCGTTGGATCATTGTTGACGATGTATCCTGGTGAAGCCCATAGTTGCCAAAATAAAACTCCAAGTCTAAGAACTCATTGAACCATTTGGCCTTTCTTTCGAAGGAATCTTTTTTTTAGTCTTAAGTTTAAGCAGTGCCAGTTATAATACAGGAACCAATGCCACCCACATCGGAAGTCCTGTAATCACTTTGCATGCTGTCTAATAACGTCATTGTTTATTATGTCTATTTCGTAATATCAGATAAGACTCCGATAAAAGTTTCATTCTGAATGCAGTGGGAGTGTCATAATTTACGGCTCTGACACCCACATTGTCCCGTTCAACCTCTCGACGTACACATGTGCTCTATAGGGACGTGGAGATGCAGCGTGGGGAGTGTCCCTGCTTTCATTTGCTGCCAAAAGCCTGTGTCCTTGAGTTCCCTCTGGGGGAGGGACGGAGAAGGCCCCCCTCTCCCACACGTGTGCATTCAAATGGCCTCATCTGTCACATGCGGAGACCGACACCGTACATGCACCACCCCTTCGTCCGGCAATACAAATCCATCAATAGCAGTAGGATCACATTATGGCCCTGTGAGGACTGCATATGTTATGATCAATATTTGAAAGCTGGTTCCTTTGTTTGGTCCCTATAACAGTGGTTTCCAACCTTTTTTGCCTTGCGTACCCCTTGGGGCTTTTATTTATTCTACGAGTACCCCCTGCCTCAATGGTTTTGTTGATTTAGTTACAAAGTGAA
Source organism: Lesueurigobius sanzi (assembly GCA_900303255.1). Taxonomy (NCBI): domain Eukaryota; kingdom Metazoa; phylum Chordata; class Actinopteri; order Gobiiformes; family Gobiidae; genus Lesueurigobius; species Lesueurigobius sanzi. The sequence goes on from OMNZ01016919.1 coordinate 125,705, forward strand.
TGCCTAAAACTCCTAATTATCAGTAAAAAAGACAACTAAATACACTGAAACTCTCACTCTTTACAGTTACATGTTTTTTTTTACGCTTTTCTTTGACTATAATAATCAAAAACACAATTTTGTTTTATCTTATTTTTTATCTGACATGACCCCCTGCTAACCTCTGGCATTCCCTTACCCCGTACCCCTGCTTGGGAGACACTGCTCTCCAAAAACATGAACTATGGGATGCAGTATGTGCCTAATGATTTCTTTGTTGTTGTTTCTGTTTAGAGCATGCCACAGCCTGTGCCTCCCATGGGTGCCAGTATCACTGTGCTGTGACTCATGATGGTCCTAAGTGCTACTGTGCCCCTGGGTATGAAGTAGCTGAAGATGGCAAGACATGTAAAGGTGGGTTTTATCACCGTTATCTGGACAAAATGGTAAAAGGAAATCGCAATAGTCTTCCTGGCTTTTATAATCTTTATTTTTACCCGGAATATTTCCTCGGTGCGCACAATTGTGACCAGACTATTTCATCTTTGTGTTAGATTTCAATGAGTGCAGTGTATATGGAACCTGCTCTCAGACATGCGCAAACACAGAGGGCTCCTACACCTGCAGCTGTGTGGAGGGCTACCTGCTGCAGCCAGACAACCGCTCCTGCAAAGCCAAAAATGGTAAGTTACAGAGAATTACTCGCACACACCGCAGTAGCCAAAATTCTTACAACACTTGGCGATGCAAAGTAGATTCGCTTGTGATAAACTGGCCATTAAAATGGTCGTAAAGAGTTTGAAATGTCAATAAATTTAAACAAAAGAAAAATCCATGAAACACTGTTAAAGTCTTTTCCTAACTTAAAGCCAAGCCAAAAAAATCTATTCTTCCGATCAGTTGGACAGCTCTCTTAATAATTTCTGTCCACGTTAGCCATATTTAAGACAGTATTTTATGCAGACTATAAACAAAAAGCGAACACACCACGCATTACCTTGAATTCCTGCTTCTTCCTCTCCAGTGCCTGTGGATCGTCTTCCAATGCTCTTGATAGCAAACCTCCACGACATTCGGTGCACTACTCTGGGAGGCTCCATGTCCAGGCTGCCCTCCATCCCGACAAAGCAGACGATGGCTATGGATTTTGTCTACGCCGAGGAGAAGGTCTGCTGGATAGATGTGGGAGACACCCCTGCCACCACTCAGCTCAAGTGCGCCAGCATCCCCGATCTGAAGTCGGTCACCAACATCCACACCATCAACATCTCGCTCAGCCTGCACCGTGAGTGGTCTCTTTGTTTCACCCGTTCTTGGTACCAGATGGTATGTTGTTGTGTAAGTTGATCAAGTTGGAAAATGCAGTTTAAAACTCTTAGAAACTTAGAAATGCTTACAAAATGGTTGTAGAATGTTGCCCCTTGCTCAAACAAGAGAGGATGTGGTAGTGTACATCCATTATTTTAGTTGAATACGCCTACTCTCACTGAACAGCTTATCTGGCTCAAGTCGCTTGTGTTGCTTTACTTAGGTTAGGTTAAAAAGCATTTACCCATTTTAAGTTAATGCATATTGAATTGTGTTGCAACTTGCAAGAAAGACGTATCAAATCTGTCTCAATGTTAACTAGCGCTTTTTAGTATGATATTTAGAAAGATAACTACATTGTCAACATTTTTACTTTTATTTTCTTTCCAAAACAAAATACTAAATATATGTACTTGCAACTTTGTAGCATTTGTACATGCAGCAATTGTATATCGTAAAAATATACACAAACATAACTATGTTATGTGTGAGATTCTGCCTTTGACAAGCATTGAGAATTGGCCTCAGGCAGGGAAAATCAAATGAGAAAAACAAGTGAAGGAGCCAGATCTGCAGAAGCTGTAATTCAGAATACATACAGTTGTGGCCAAAAGTTTACATCCAGTGGCAGAATGTCAGGGTATGTAAACTTATGCATTTCATAGAATATGATGACAAAAAACCCCTTTATTTCACTCATGGTTAGTGGTTGCGTGAAGCCATTTATTGTCAAAGACCTGTTTGTTTATGCTTTTCAACTAGAAACTAGCCAAATGTCCCTGATCAAACGTTTACATATTGTGCATCTTGAAACAACATTCGGTCCTGTATTTCAGCTGAAGTGAGTTTTTCTTTGCTCCTGAACAATTTTCCTTTTAGAGTCCTGCTAGCGTTCTGCCATTTTTAGGTTCTTCCAGTGTTCCCTCCGAGGGAGCCCTCTGCCTCGGGAGCGGCTGTCGGCTCTGGCTGCCTGGGTGCTGTCCTGTGGGTGCTCGGGTGGAGGTGTGGTGTCCCTGCCTCCTCTGAGTGCCCTGGCTCAGTGCCTGGGTGCTGTCCTGTGGGTGCTCGGGTGGAGGTGTGGTGTCTCTGCCTCCTCTGGGTGCCCCGGCTCGGTGCCT
>OMNZ01016926.1:0-14903 GCA_900303255.1 Lesueurigobius sanzi
GGGGGGGGGGGGGGGGGGGGGGGGGGGGGGGGGGGGGGGGGGGGGGGGGGGGGGGGGGTGCGAGATAAGGCGGGGTCCTTTTTTACCCACGCGTTCCCTTGTCCCATCTCCTATGCTTATGTACACACATGCGAGCAGCGCCGTAGTATGACCACCATCTCTGCAAACACTACATAATGAACAATACATAGGCTGTCCCGGGATGATAAGTGACTGCCCTATTTGCCCGCGTGTGCCACCCACTAGAATGAATGGTAATTAAGTCACGTCCCGGTCCCAACTTTTATTGAATTCTTATCTGCCACGACGAAAGGGGGAGAGAGGAAAGGAGTGAGGGAGTTTGAAAAGAGATAGCGACAAAGTGAGTCAAGGCCAAATAAGAATATTTGAAAATTCACGTTTAATTATTTTATGAGGGAAGGAGCGTTAGGGAGATAGGGGAGAAAACAGCTAGAGTTTGATGAGTAATCTAAGGATGGGGAGAAGGGACAAGACTGACAAAGCTGCTTCTGAAACAGGTGCCGAGTGAAACAGCGAAATAATATGATGAATACAAAATATACAACAGGGGGGTTTGTAATGAAGTCAACACAATATTTTCACAAGCAGAATTTAATATTTAGGTATATATGTATTTACTAAGTACTTATTCTCATCCACAACTATGAATCAGTTTCAATCAGTGCTGTTCCAACTCTGACAGATTGAAATGGTAAATGGTCTCAACTACTAAAGCTTTTTTTTTTGAGACAGGCCTCAACTTTGACAATGTTTAAATCTAGGCTAAAAACGGTTCTTTTTAACTGTGCATAAGTCAACTGAAAGTATTTTATCTGCACTCTTCACTTTTAATGTCACTTTTAATGTAATTAGTCAATGATTATATTTGTTTTATTGATTGATTTTATCTGCTTTCTTGTAATTTTATGAAATTGTGAAGCACTTTGAATTGCCTTGTGTATGAATTGTGCTCTACAAATAAATTTGCCTTGCCTTTCCCTCTACATTAGGCTCTCAAAGCACTTTATAGCAAGGAACCACTCACCTATTCACACTCTCACTCATATACCAGTGTGCGCAGACTGTGGAGGCAAGGTGGCGAAGTGTATTGCCCAAAGACACAACAATAGTACTATGCACCTGCGGGAGCCGGGATTAGAACCCTCACCCTTCCGATCATCTACCATCTGTACTGTGCCTCTACACAGAAAAACCCCACACAAACTGCTGAGCCACTGTGCTGCAGTGGTGGCTAATATGTATGGCCCCTTTTAAAAACTTTTGATTGACAATTTACATAAGTTCTCTTTCCATGGGAGTGGAACGAGAAAGGTCAGTTGAGTGTAGTTCGTTAAGGTGCGGGGCGCCCCCTGGTGGTTTGCATTCCACCGCTGTTATACTAAAATCATGCCAGATCGCTCTGAGAGTGATGGATGGGAGGCGCTGTGAGGCTGTGTTCATGCCAGTTGCTGCAGAATGAGAACTTCTTCCTACTTTTTGCCAAGATTTATAGTATATTAATTTCACCTCACTGCCCCACTCATTTGAACAACTCATCCACACTATTATCCAAGCTCCTCACTCAAAATTGTCCCCGCCAGAACCCTTCGCTCGGGGGGAGGGAGCCCTGCTGGTGGTCCCTAGGACTCTTCCCTTATGATCTCAGACAGAATAACTGCCTTGATACTCTAAAACATTGCTTTTTAGAAATACATATAACATGTTGTGCTTATTCTGTTTTTTTGTTTGTATCCTTTTAATGGCCAAGTTATCTCTGCCGTTCGAGTCAAGCTAGTGCAGTGGTTCTCAAGCTTTTTTTTTCATTGGTGATCTCTCACGACCCACCTCCCTCCCCTTTGAGCTGTGTGCTGTGCATTTAACTATAAAGCACTTTTTTCCGATCATGAACTAGAAGAGCTAGCTGCTGTTAGCATTAGCCTCACAGTCGGGCTCAGCTATGCTTCCTGAAAGTTGTGAAATGTGCTAAAACACCCATGTGAAGAATTGTGACGTTAGCAATAAGTTTAGACCACAACTAACATATTATTCTTTACTTGCTCCTGCATTCATCGTTTGTTAATCACGTCTGATATATATTATATATAATATATAATTATATATTGAATATTCCCTCAATGTGTGAATGAAGATTAAAATCACGTCTCATGATAATCATAAGATTTAGAAGTACGATATCAAACACTCAGGTCATTAGCTCAATATAAAGCTGACTGTGTGTAAAAGATATTTCCTGTAGGAGCTCTGATTAGGTGAGGAATTTACACTCACCCACAGCGTAGATAATTGGAGCGTGTGTAAAGTGCTCTGTGGTGAGAGACGGTAATGAGTGATGATGCATTCAAACGGGAATCTAATGAGCCACAGGTAAAAGGCGTTGCTGGGTAAACATCAGGACTAAGGCTCACAAAGCGTCTAATATAAAATGAACTGGGGCTGAAATAATTGGTAAATTTGTGCAATTGTGAATTAAAACATGTCCAGTGGTTAGCGCCCGTGCTTCACAGTGGGTTTGATTCCAGGGCAGGGCCTTTCTGTGTGGAGTTTGTATTTTCTCCCCGTGTCTGCGCAAGTTTCCTCTGGGTGCTCCGGATTCCCCTACCACTAAAAACATGTGCAATAGTCCAGGATGAATGAGAGTGTGTTTGTGAGTGCCAGTGTGAGACAACGTAATGGAAATTAGCTGGAGTCGTGTGTTTACGTGCATGGTTCTCATGTGTGTTCATTAACATGCACTGTCCCAACCAAAAAAAATAAATAAAAAGATGCAACCTTTCAGTCAGTGGAAAATGTGTATCTTCATGGTCTTTGCTTTTTGTTTCTTTCCATTACAAGGTTCACTGAGTTTAACATCATTTTATATAGAGATTAAATGATGAGTGGCATTATTGGCAAACACTCAAGCTTCCCATCGTCGGCAGAGCATTTAAGAAGAGAATGTCTGGAGGATAATGATCATTTGGAAATATTACCATCAAGATCATCAAGTTGTACATGAATCAATCAAAATTTACAGTTGTGCTCAAATGTTTACATACCCTGGCAGAATGTTTGTTGATGCCATCAGGCACTGCCCCATATTGTACCATCTTTTTATCATCATATCCTCATACACACACATGTATATATACGAACATATTTAGTCACTTCGCGAAGAAGCTGCCAGAAGGGGGTGCACTTGCAGCATCAGCCCACCTCTTGCTTACCCTATTCATGGTTGTTTGTTTGTTTTGTTTTTTTCCAATGTACATTGGTGTCTCATTCGTGCATTAAAAGGAGCAAATTTATTTCAGTGATCTGATACCAGGTGGCAGAATAGCAAGTGACACAAGAAATGGCAGCGAAAGGGAAAGGGAATGTTATTTGTATAGCGCTTTTCATATGACATAGTCACACTCAAAGCGCTTCACACATGAAAGGGAGGGGGGCTCATTCACTCCATGCTGATGGTGGTAAATTACTATTGTAGCCACAGTTTCCCCTGGGGCAGACTGACAGAAGCAAGGCTGCTCACATCTGCGCCAATGGCCCCTCCGACCAATGGCAAAGGAATCACAAACTTAACCATCACAGGTCCCCAGTTTGATTCCCGGGCAGGACGGGGCCTTTCTGTGTGCAGTTTGCATGTTCTCCCCATGTCTGGCTCCGGTTTCTCCTACCATTAAAAACATGTACAATAGATCAGGATGAATGGGAGTGTGTTTGTGTGTGCAAATGTGGGACAAAATGGGATGGAAATTATCCCAAGGCTACAATCTGGAGTGGTTCATTTACATGCATGGTTCTCATGTGTGTTCATTAACATGCACTGTCCCAACCAAATAAACAAATAAATACATTTAAAAACTAAATAAAGAGAAACTACCATTTATCAAACACAAAGAGTTGGAGAGTTGAGTTTGTTAGACTCACCGGACATGTGAGGCAGCATGGAGAAGAAGACCTTGAGGCGCACGGCGAGCCACTCCATGCTCTCCTGCAAGTTGGCCAGAGCCTTCAGGTCGCTCACGTCCCGGAGGATCTCGTTCTGTGGGATCAGTTTGTCTCCCAGGTTCCCGGTTAGCACCTCAGACTCTTTAGCAAACGCAGTCCTGTGGAGACAAAGAGAGGTTTGTAAGGGTCAATCATAAACAATGACAGGTCACGTTTGAATGAAATCACGACATTGGAAAGAGCCTATGGATTTGTTTCAGTCACATAACTTTTTTCTTGTTATAGGCATCATTTTAAGATCTTTTCATCATACCAAAGACAAATGGTGCTGTGATTTTCCTCATATTCCATCAGCTAGTTTTATTTATCACTGAGATTAATACAGGAATGGAGTTCTTATACAGTATCTGTTCCTGAAATCTGCAATACATGGGACTTGTAAGATACCTGATTAAAATAATAACAATTTCAACATTCTTTCTTTCGTCCATCCTACTTTTTAAAACGTAATGTTTTAGAAAGCCATTAGATCTTAAAGGCACTACACAATTTTGTTTTAAATTACAAATAATGAAAGAGAGTGAGTAAATTAAATTGATTGTTGTGGTCCAACACATTTCTAAAATCTAATTTCTTCATAGAGATTAGTATAAAAGCACATTTCACAACTTGAAGGGTCACCTTTTAGGGCCACTCTCACAGAAATGGACAGAAATTGACTCGTGAAATGCACAAAAATGCTTTATATTTAGATACACAACATTATTTCCACAAATGAATTTACAATATACTAAATTTCGTTCCACTCCTTGGAATAAAATCAGGTATAGTGCCTTTCATTTTTATTAGAATTTTGTTCATTTGGTCAAAAGATTTTCAAACAATAAGCACATCTAATGCCACCTTTCTCTAATGATATTTGCTAATGTAAGTGGAGGACCCTATACAAAAGGCATGCGTAGTTTATTAATAAGCCTTCATTAAAGGTTGCAGGTTGCCAGACATGTAGGAGCTAATCCCCCTTTCACAGCGCTGAAAACGTCTCGGCTCTCGAGTCAGAAAAAGCCCCGCGGTCTCCCTCTCGCTATCTCTTTGCTCTTTAAGTGTGTGCGTCTGAGAGGGATGTGCACACAACAGATTGACTTTCTTTGGCCACATAACCAATTTATTTATTTACTTTACTATTCCGCTCCGATGGGCTGCAGTGTTCCCTGAAGAGAGTGCACATTCAAAGGCAATTTCGATAAGGCTGACCCCCCTCTCCCCCAACACTGCCGCCTCTGTCTGCTATAGCTCTTATATTTTCCTATTTTGTCCTGTTCCCGTTTCCTCACTTCCTTCAGATAGAGGGGGTTTAAAAGAGCAATCATGACTCCTTTTATGGGCACATCTTAGTCAACACAGAAACAGGTTCAATAATATGAGAGTATAGGAGCGCAGACACAGGCCGGGGATTATTGCTGTGATTGCTTCATTGTGGATGCCTTTGTGGGCTTCTGTTTGTGTGAAGAAAACTGACTTGTTATGGCCGTGGCGTACACACCACTTATAATTAATGGGTATAGATAGTTTTCATCGACATCCCTTGATGGGCAGTATCCATGGCAACAAACTGTTAACAAAAGCCACATAACGGCAAGCAGATATGTTTTGAGCCGTTTGACAGAAAATCCAACATGGCATAAGCTAAAACTGTGTTTAATTCAAGGCTCTGTGTCAAATTCTGTTTTAATGACTTGCTTGTGGATTTTAGGTTATTCTAAAGGGGATTGTACAAATCCAGAGATTATCTCAATTACCATAGACCTGAGGCAGACTTTTGTTTAACTTGATTAAACAGTCTTATGCTTATCAAAAGTTATTGGGGCAACAATCAGTGGTTATGGCCGCCATTTTGATGACCGCTGGCTAGTGCAACAGTGTATCAACCTATGCATCTCCAATGATTTAACTCCAAGTGTCAGCTCTGTTCATCTGCCTGAGGTGCCTTTTGGATGTAGCATCTTAAAGAAAGCCAAAATCATCAGATTTTATCCTCAGCAACTGCCTGGAGAGTTACTGAATCCATTTAAAAGCAGCAAAGCCTGTCATGGACAACATTAGTGCACATTATTAGCTCCAGCTGTTCACCAGCTACAAGCACAAACCTCTCCATGAGGACACCATGAACTACAGTCTAAACATTTGGCCTTGGTACAACATGTGACAGAGGTAAGAGCTGAGATATTGCTGTATTCCTTCTTGAGGTTCATAGATGTGAGCCACAGGTGTTTATTGTGTAGAGGCTACATGCGCTAACCGTTAGCGGTAGCATGCTAACGTCTTGAGCAGCTTACAAACAAACTGACTGAGGTTTTGTTGACACGACAAACAGTAAAAATAACAGAAAATTTACCGCGGAATTCAGTGTGCTCACCGGCCCTTTTCTGGTAAACTCCCGTTGGACGCACCTCCGAGATCCATTATCGTCTATTTTCGAGATTATTCCATGAAAGAAATGATCCTGAGAGAGGCTTAGAGGAAGAAAATCAAGGTGGGCTCCAGACTCATTGGTTTTGACCATGATTACCCAGCCGAGGTGGTCAAGAAACGCAAAGAATATTATGCCATTAAAAAACTTCTTAAGGAGAACAAAATTTGTTTTCAAACCCCCCTTACCAGCATGAAAATTCACTGGGCCTCTGGCCTGCGCACTTATGGATGCGCCCAGGATGTTTACGCCAAATTGCGCACGTGGAGAACCGCTTCACTAAAGCCTTTCAACGAGCCCTGGATGATATGGTGCGTGGCGGTGGTCTTTCCGGGGAGATCCGGAGGATTGTTCCTGCTTAAATCAATTATTTTTAAAATTGTAATAAAGTCTTTTATGGAATAAATGACCATTATCGTTCTGTTTTTTGGTTTTAGATGACCAATAGTTTAGTATGCTGTAGGTATCGGAAAAAGTATTGTTCTTTGAGTTCTTCTCCGTTTTTTGAGAGGGAGACCCTGAAAGTTATGAAAAGTGATTTTAAACTCATCCCTGTGAAGAATTTAGAAGTTGTTATACAGTTACGAAAGTTAAGAATGCGCTTGGACACCCGCTCCCTGTTTCATCGTTTGTGTTAAAATAAAAATCAGATGTAGTGCAGCTGAGAGTCTGCACTTGAAGCTCATACAGCACTATAATTGTATGACTTAAGCGTGAATCATTTGTAAATAACAATCAAAAGAGCAAAATTTGAGGGAGATGTAATAAAAGAAAGTCTTAATTGTCATTCTACAACGTGGTCCAGATGAAACTGGATGACTGAGAGCCTACACAGACATTACCGAGTGACATCCTCCTCGTCCTCCCTCTTCTGCCGGGCCTGTCGGGGCTGTGCCATGTTGGCCCAGTTCGGCAGAGACTGGAGCAGGCGACTGATGTCCTCATCTTTGGACCACGAGGCGCTGATGGTAAGCTTCTCCTCACACTGGACAATCCCCCTGAGGACAAACCACACAGAGGGGAAAAGAATTCATTTTTCTAGGAGCGGAAATGTTTGTGAAAGACTATATAAATAACACAAAAATCTGTTTTTCCACTCATGGTCAGTGGTTGTGCAAAGCCATTTATCATCAAAAAACTGAGTTTACTCTTTTGAAATCATAATGAAACAGAAACTACTCAAATGTCCCTGATCTAACGCTTACATGACCATCAACAACTGCCAGGAAAATTGTTCAGGAGGAAAGAAAAACACACTTCAGCTGAAATACAGGATTCTCTGACAAAATTGATGTTTGTTTCAAGATGGACAATATGTAAACAGCTTTTTGACAATAAATGGCTTCATGCAACCACTAACCAGGAGTGAAATAAAGGTTTTTGTGTCATCATTCATATTCTAAGAAATGCACAAGATTACATACCCTGACATTGTGCCAGAGTATGTAATCTTTTGAGCACATATAAACATCTGGTCTGGTCAAAATAAATTAAGAGGGTCTTAAATGTACGTCTGTCTGTCTTAGCAGTGTTAATGTCGTTTCCTTACCATCGTTGGGATACAATTGTTGTTACAATGTAATAGTTATTAGACACCTGTGGTAACTCCGCCATGAAAACACTTAAGTTACTCAGTTACAAATGTATCAGAGTTGTTCTTTACTGTAAGATATTTGAATCAGTATTGCGACAGAAGCAGCAGAGAAGCTCATTGTGTCAAATGTGAATGTGTAATGGGGGTGTGATTAAATAAGTTGTATGTATTATTATTTTCTTATCTTTCTTTTGCACAGGATTTTTCTGGCTTGTGTCAACTGTGATACATTTTTGCCTGAAATAAATAAGATAAAAAAAACAACCAAAGGGAAATGATTATGTTTGGATCATTTTGGATTGGAGTCTTGTCAGGAGGATGCAAAATGAAAGACGAATAAAAGTCATAAAGCAGACATAGTTCAGGGTGAGTCAGGTTTAGTCATTTTTTAAAATCCAAAATTTCCATCTTTTAACCATCACACATCCCTTCAACTCAAATGTGTAAACGATACCAGCGCTGCGGGGTTAATTATGAAAAGATATCTTGTCTTAGACACTGCACCAGCGCCCAAGAATAATGAGAACGAGACCTAAGATGCACAATGGTTTTAATGACAATGTCGCAACACCATTAATGAAGAGCAGCTCTGGATGTTTGCTATTTGCACATTTGCACACTGTCACTGTACGCTTCAGGAGCATTTGTGATGACATTTAGAGCAGCCGATCGGATTTAGCGCCGGGACAAATTGCTACAGACCCGCCACCGTGTAGTAGCTGGGTTTGCATATGTCTGAGATGGAGAAACTGCTGGCTTCTGTTATTAGTTTTCAAATTTGCATCTTGTAAATGAGGCTACCCTGAAGGCTGAACAGTCAAACTCCGTTAAGAGGAGAAGACATAGGTCACTTGTGTCTTTGGGTTTTTTTGTGGTTTATGTAAAACAAAAAGCTAAAATAAACAAACTAAAAACAAACCAAAAAGCTTAAAGTGGACATATCATGCATACAAGTCTTAAAAACAGACTTTTGGGTGCCTGAGCATTGATATTTTACCTTTTATGAATTGAAATAATGTCCGGATGTAAGGATTAGATCTAAAATACAAAGGCCTGGGCTCGTGAGGATTTGGAGCTCCCCCCGCAGGCAGCAGCTGGAATATCATAATACATATGAACTTTCTCTTTCATCCCACAACATGATTAGCAACTCTGACGCCGCAGTCAAGGCCACCTTAATGTACCCATAGTCCCCGGGGCTTACCCAGGTTTGTAGGCCCCCCCTCAGCGCCAACCCTAACCCTAAATCCCACAAAATGGAGCTGCCTTCGTCCGTGGTCAATCCTCTGGTTGAGCTTGTTGGTTTAAAAAAAAGCCTGTTAGCTTGGGCATGTTAAATAAAGGTAAAAAAAGAAAAAAGAAAAAGTGCCCTCTGCTGGACAGGTGTGGAATTCTTTCCATAAAAAAAAATCTTGACTGCCCCCTAGTGGCTGGATTGAGCATTTTAATTATTTCTTTAAAATTTCATAACTCCTGACAGGAATGGACTAGAGACTTACTTTTTATTTTGTTTTTTTTCCTTAATTCTGGTAGGCCCTCGACTATGGTAGGCCCATGGGCTCCAGCCCTGCTAGCCCGTTGGATAAGGCGGCTCTGGCCGCAGTGTACGCGCTTTGAGCACGGAACTGCTCAGAATTGATCCAATATTGGATTATGAGCATTAACAATGACACAATATAACCATGGAAGTACAGATCAAGAAAGTCATCAACCAGAAATAAATTACCAAAATAAACAGGATAACAAATGAAATACTACACCAGGAATGTCTTTAACAAGTGAACAAAGTTATAACATATTTTAGAATTCAAAAAAGTTGATTTTGTATGATATTTCTCTTTTAACAGCTCAGAGCTGTGTCTTTACCTGTATGCCGTGTTGCATATCTCCTTGTACTCCTTGAGCTTGTCACACACCATCTCCAGGAACTGGTTGGAGTAGGCGCTCAGGTCCTGCATGAGGCTCATTAAATCCTGGATGGACTTCTCCACCACCACAGTGCTCTGGAGGAAGACAGACCACAGAGACGGACATGGGGTAAATGTGGAGCAAACCTGCGAGACTAATGGCCCAGAACAGACACACTCCAGTATGCAACAGTGGACCACTTCAGCTCAAGATTTAATATTTTGGTTGTACTTTACTTTATAGCAGAGTAATACCATGGCAATAGAATGGAAATATTGTGGTAACTAGGACTATGTGCTTTTACAGCCCTGTTCCCCTATTATTATGAAGAATAAACTTTGGAACATTTAGTTTTTAAAATGGGGGATAATGGTTAGGGTTTTACATAAATAAAACAGATGTGTGCCCAGTTACCATATAAATATCATAATTACCATGCCATCACACTAGGAAACATGCATTTCCATCTTGTTAACATCCTAATAGTGTACTGTGAAAGGCATTATGAATTTGAATATAATTTTGGGTGTTAGAGTCAATTTAAAGGTGCATTGTGGAACCTTTAAGTGACCCAGTGGTTGTATGGGTGGTAAGCATGGCGCCTTAACTTCCAATCACATCAGTCACCCGAAAAAACATTTAATCCTGGAGTGAAATAAAAGGCATTGTGATGAAAAAGGCGCCATTTAAACACCCATAGCCACTGGATCACTTAAAGGTCAAGAACGCACTCATATATGTATTTTTTTTCGCATAAAGGCTCCACAATGCACCTTTGAAATCATGTTATCAATCTGAAATCGCCTTCTACTCATCATTTTCTGAAAAAAGCAGGGGAAAAAACTATATTCCTAAACTTGGGACGCAACAGAGACTACAAGAAATTAGCCAATAGATAAAACCAAGACTTTATTGTTCTCACACACTTGTCTCTGCCAACATAGAATCACATTCATCGCTGCAGTTTTGGTGCTTGTCCTAAGTAAGGCCTATTGAATTGACTCTGTGCATAACGTTCGAGTCAAGCTAGTGCTAGCTCCACGAACGCCACCTTCATTTCCGGTTCCGGTATTAGCATAGCATTAGCATAGCACTAGCATAGCCTACTGACACTCGTAGTTGGGGATGTAACTCGATACATAAATAGAAAAGTGAGTCAACTCTCCCGTGGATGAGTTGATGGTCCTTTTCGGGAGGTCCAGGAGGTCGAGTTACATCCACAACCACGAGGGTAAGTAGGCTATGCTAATGCTATGCTACACTAAAACCGGAGTCAAATGTTGTCAAATGACAGGACCAGAGCCTTAAAAACAATCTGGTCCAGTAAAAATGTAAATGAATAGCCCTGTCCTAATTCCTTACAACCTTTACTCTATTGAAAGAATGGATACTCTTTCTTTGTGGGCAAGTAAATAGACTTGAATCTCCATATTTGTGCCGCATTTTGAACTCTATAGTGCGCGTTCTCGTCTGAAAGTGAGACCAACTGCATTTGTCACCGCGCAGCCATCACCGGGAGAGCCGCCGACAGCAGCCATTACAGATTAGCCGCTCCAGCGTGACTAATAGCCGGCCCGAGAAACAGCCGACTTGCTTCACATCCTCGAATCCACTCAGATGTACCAACACAGCCGACAAAACTTTCCCAAGCACGCACCTCTGAGCAATTCAAAAGCTGTTAAAGATGATTACAAGTGAGTATGCTCCCTTTGCCCTGCTCCTAGCACTTAACCAATCTATCTCGCATCTCCTATAATAATAGTGATAACTTGCTATTAGCCTGGCAACACCACCCACATTGCAAAGTGAAGCTTTGAGCGCAGGGCTGTCTCGTCAAACTCTAATTTCTGGCTAAATAAATGGAGAGACATGTTAACCTTCAATTTATATTCATTATTCATATATTCCTACAACCGCTTAGTGCTTGCTGTGTAAATTTAATTTTGAGTCTCAATTTAAGGCCTGAGATAGGAAATGTTATAGCTATGGGTGAAGAGAGCGAAAAGTAGAGATAAAGAGGAATTATGAACAAATACGGCTGGCAATGAGTTTTTAATGGAAGATGGCATTTATTCATATTAAACATTAAAAGTGGCAATAGCCTATACGTTTCCAATTTCATTCCAGTCTCGATTCACACCATTTAAGACAACTTTTAAAAAGGGATTCAAAGTTAATTAAAGTCCTTTAAAACATTCCTCAACGTTTCTGTGTGCTCTTTCTGCTGTTCTTTCGCACCAAAAATCCAAAACGCAGAATAAAAAAACAGTTTTGAAGTCAAAAGAAACATAATTACACTGAGATTTGACCTTTTTCAAGTTTTTAATAAAGTAAACACAGCCGAATATATATATATATAACCATAAGAAACTGACATAATTATGGCTGTTTTTGTGAAAGAAATACTTTTTTGGCCCTGTAGGCTACAGTATATCGGACAGGAGCAGTGTGAATTCAGGTGAAAAGTGGGGAGACATTCTGCAAATTATCAGAGTCGGGAGTCAAACTGGCTTGCAAAATCCTCAGTGTATTCACCTTATTACACAACAATGTAAATCCCAGCTCACAAGAAGTGCTACTACAAACAGGAAATGCTTTTACAACAAAAGTGGGCGGGGCAGAATGAGGTGAATAAGCGCTGCAGTATAAATTCCTATTCTATAATGGACTACAGTGAGAAAATCTGCAACAGCTGAATAGCGAAGTGTGTTTTCTTAAGGATCCACATTAGTGCAGTCAAGCTTTCACTATTCTCCCTGAGGTCCAATAATTGATTAAAAACTATTTCAAAACAATTTACATTCCCTTATCCCCCGTAAACACTTCCATTTCCAAGCCTTCATATCTAGGTTTTAAATCTACCTGTCTGGTCTTATAATCAATAAATCCAGTGAACATTCATTACTAGTTTGTACACACAATCCTTTACAATCATAAATATTATTCATAGGCATAATCATGCCTACACATTCCAGGCGTTTCAATGTTTGGATAGCAATTTAGCTGATAAAAAATGATTTACAAGTAGTTTACATTGTATTCCACTTGCATATATATTTTTTCATTCTATTTGATGTTACATTGTTTGGACAAAGTTTCCCTGCAATGGCATGGCTCTCATTATGATTGAGATGATGATCACCCAATTATGGTAAGCTAACATTCTTCACTGAGAAGTGTTCATTTTGACAGCATAGTTTAGTTTGGTTTTAGTCTTTTGATGAGAATGTAATTTTATTTGATCAAGATTTAGTGTAATGATCCTTTTTAGTTTTAGTCTAGTCATGTCATGTCAATTTAGTCGACTGAATCTAAAATTAATCTAGTCTTGTTTATATTTATATTATTGTATTCAAATATATTTAAACATATTCACTGCTTCATGGAGCTTCTCCCACACGAACAAAGCACAGGCCTGTTCCTTTGGCAGTGGATTTAAATTATACAAGGCTCTTTCAAACTACAGTATGTCACTAAAATTCACATGTTGCCAGTCCCTTTGTTTCATTTTTATTTAGTTTTTATTATCTGGAGGTTTTAGCAAAGTTTTAGTCAGCAAAAAATATTACATTTTTTTGTCACGATTAGTCGACATCATCAATCAAAATTTGTGTACACTTTTTTTTCATTATTGACAAATCACTTTCATATATTGAGCAATTGAGTCATTTTTTGGCCACAGTGATATGTTTTTTTGCACTGCAAAGTGTAACAGGAGCTTCGGGGGGCAGTGTTTTCATGCTTTCACTTCACCCCGAGGGAGAAGAAGGCGCAACAGGCAGCAGCGAGGAGCAGGAGAGGAGTTTACAGAAAAGATTACTGGTGAACACAACAATCCAAAGCACATTTCACAGAAAATAAAGTTGGTAAATCATTAACATGTAGCTGTGTGTAGCAGTCGCTGCGTCTACAGCAAAAACCATGAGTTAACGCTACAAACGTGCAGATAATGCATCATTTTTGTAGCTTTTCTGAAACATATTTGCAGTTTAACACAACACAAAACGTGTATAATTTCAAAAACGCTCTGGGCCTGTTCAGTAAATGTGTGCATCCACATGGATCTACTCAGGTGTTTGGAAACGCTGTAGTACAGCTGCCAGGCCTGTGTGTGGCGCTGTGACACCACTACAGGACGCCTCCCAAAGCAGAACAACACTGCTACGGCACATGGACCCAAATGTGATAGCTAATTACAGACCTATATCTAATCTGCCCTTTATTTCAAAAGTCCTTGAAAAAGTAGTTGTTAAACAGCTTTGTCGCCACCTACAGGACAACAGCTTATTTGAAAAATTCCAGTCTGGATACAGAGCTCATCATAGCACTGAGACTGCATTGGTCAAAGTTACCAATGATCTGCTGTTGGCTGCTGATGCTGGACTGGTCTCAATCCTGGTTCTATTAGACCTCAGTGCAGCCTTTGATACTATCGATCACAGCATTCTCCTGCAAAGGTTAGAATGTGAAGTAGGCATCCGAGGAACGGCCCTCCGCTGGTTTAAATCCTATTTATCGGATAGGTATCAGCTTGTTAATGTAAATCAACAGTCCTCATCTCCCTCTAAAATGATCTACGGAGTGCCACAAGGGTCCGTGCTGGGGCCAATTTTATTCATGCTATACATGCTGCCACTAGGTAAAATAATCAGAAATCATGACATAAATTTTCACTGCTATGCTGATGACACACAGCTGTACTTATCAATGAAACCTGGTCAAACGGATCAAATTAATCGGCTTAGTGCTTGTGTAAAAGACATTAAGAACTGGATGACGGTTAATTACCTTCTCCTTAACCCTGATAAAACAGAGGTAATTATATTAGGCCCCCAAAAACTGAGGGACACCCTTGCTGAGCAGATCATCACCCTGGATGATGTCAGTATATCCCCCAGCTCTACTGTAAAAAACCTTGGAGTCATAATTGACCAAGACCTCTTCTTTAAAAATCATATTAACCAGGCCTCCAGAGCAGCT
>OMNZ01016932.1:0-45348 GCA_900303255.1 Lesueurigobius sanzi
GAGCTCTGAAAGAAGCTCGGTCTCTCAGTACTGAGATGTTCAAGTTGAAGAACTCTTACGAGGAGTCTCTAGACCAACTGGAGACTCTGAAAAGGGAGAACAAGAACCTGCAACGTATGCACATTTTCTAATAAACACAATGATGTATTTGCTTTATTTAACTGAATTAATTTCATCACTTTTATTGCAGAGGAAATTTCCGATCTCACTGAACAAATAGGTGAAAGTGGAAAAACTATACATGAACTGGAAAAGGGAAAAAAGGCAGTTGAAACTGAGAAATGTGAATTACAGACTTCACTTGAAGAAGCTGAGGTATAATTTATATTCAAAATATCTAAAGTCACATTCTTTAGGAGTCTATACACAACAGTACTTTCATTATACACAGGCCACTTTGGAGCATGAGGAGTCCAAGATCCTCCGTGTTCACCTTGAATTGACTCAGATCAAAGGTGAAATCGACAGGAAAATTGCAGAAAAGGAGGAAGAAATTGAGCAAATCAAGAGGAACAGCCAGAGAATCATGGAGACCATGCAGAGCACTTTGGACGCTGAGGTCAGAAGTAGAAACGATGCCCTGAGGATCAAGAAGAAGATGGAGGGAGACCTCAATGAAATGGAGATTCAGCTGAGCCATGCCAATCGCCAGGCCGCTGAAGCCCAGAAACAACTGAGGAATGTGCAGGGCCAGCTCAAGGTACTTGTGCTGGTTCAACTCGAGGGAAAACACAGCCACACTGGAATATAAACAATTACTGTTTTCCACAGGATGCACAAATGCACCTTGATGATGCTATCAGGAGTCAAGATGAAATGAAGGAGCAGGTGGCCATGGTGGAGCGCAGAAACAACCTGATGCTGGCAGAGATTGAGGAGCTGAGAGCTGCTCTGGAACAGACGGAGAGAAGCCGCAAAGTGGCTGAACAAGAGCTGGTGGACGCCAGTGAGCGCGTGGGACTTCTCCACTCACAGGTAAAAACACAAAAAAGACACTTCAGTTGAATATGTCAAATGTTCATATATGTTCAGGTCAAAAAAATATTAAAAACCCAATAAGGCTTTGGAACGAACATCACATGCACAAGGCATTATGGGAGTTTGGCATCATTTTTAAAGGCCACAAAACAATGTACGTCCTTACATTGCAATCAACTACACAACCGGTCCGAATCATCCTGAAGTTATTTCTCTATCGACCTTCCTTCAGCTCTACAGCTAGCAGTTTGTTGTTTGGCCTCACAATCTGGTGGCCACGCCCCATTGCATGACATCACATTCCAAAGCCCTATACCCAATTTTGTTAAACCATGACAGAGAGAATTTCTGAAGTTGAAAGATTAGCTGCGGTCCAGACGTATTCCTAACAATATTTACGCATTCGCAACATCCTCATTCATTGTTAAGTACTGTATGTTTCACAAACTGGACATTTCACACTAACAGTATAAATTCCTAGCCTGCTAAAAGTGCATCAGTGCTACTTCTATGTCTGAATAAAAAAATAATTAAGAATGCAGACACCGCACAGCTATATTCCGGTTTCTTTCATGGAGAGACTTCAGTCTGACTGAAGGTAAACTGATAATAGCTTATGGTAGTGCACTTTTAAACCCTGTGTTACAAGTTTCTCAAAGCGCTGCACTGTTAGACATCATTCATTCACTCCATACTCAATGATGGTAAGCTACTATTTTTGCCACAGCTGCCCTGGCCCTGGGGTAGACTGATGGAAGTGAGGCTGCCAATCTGCTCCATCGGCCTCTATGACCTCCAACACTCAGTGAACCCCAGACATTCTGATCATGAGATGACCCGCTCTACCATCTGAGCCACTGTCGCCCCAAATTATCTGTTGTTTTAAACTATCTCTCTCAATAATTCTCAATAATTAGTAGCATCTGATGACTTTCACAGGGTAATGTCAATGATAGTCCGAGGCACTTTGTAGTGGAATGTGAAAAAAGTCCTGTATTTCATGGACTAGAAATCAAAAATAACACCAACGTGTTTCGACACAACATGTGTCTTGTCCAAACACGTTGGCTTAAAGGACCTTTTTCACATTCCACTACAGAGTGCCTCGGACTATGATTGACTGCTCTCACTCAGGTTGTATGACATTACTCTGTGCAAGTCGTCTCTGCTACAATCTATATTGCCAGCTTCCTGACAGAGCACCTGTATACGTGGACTGCCCACCTTTGGGACCCTCAGCAGCGCTCACCCTTCTCTATTTTAATTCTCAATAATTATTTGCCAATGTGGACATTTATTTATTATCTTGGCAGTTTTAGTCCTCCGTATCGAGCTGCCTTGTGCTGCTCTATGTAGATTTCAGTCTACTATGAGAAAGAACACGCTCCAGGATACACTACCTTATTGTAGCCAGAGTAGGTGGATCTGTTCAATCTTTGCTGCCAGTTAGATCTAAAAGAATGGGTACAGGACCTTTAAAATTTGAATATTTGTACTTTAGAACACCAGTCTGATCAACACTAAGAAGAAGTTGGAGGCAGATCTAATCCAGATCCAAGGAGAAGTAGAAGATGCTGTCCAGGAAGCAAGAAACGCTGAGGACAAGGCCAAGAAGGCCATCACTGATGTGAGTGTAAAAGTAACTTTATAAAGACTCACATACAGTATGTCAGTAAAACCATGTTCATGGATGTTGTATTGCAGGCGGCCATGATGGCAGAGGAGCTGAAGAAGGAGCAGGACACCAGTGCTCATCTGGAGAGGATGAAGAAGAACCTGGAGGTGACTGTGAAAGACCTGCAGCACCGCCTGGACGAGGCTGAGAACCTAGCCATGAAGGGCGGCAAGAAGCAGCTCCAGAAACTGGAGGCCAGGGTAAATAATTTGTTTTATAAGTTCCCAAATAGATTCATAATAAAAACACCTATCTGCTTGTTTGCATTCAAAGGTCAGAGAATTAGAGAGTGAAGTCGATGCTGAGCAAAGGCGCAATACTGAATCCATAAAAGGAGCGAGAAAATATGAAAGAAGAGTTAAGGAACTCACCTACCAGGTAAATAGTTGATATGGTGATTTTTGTTTTTATTTTCATTTATTTTCATTGTGTTTGTACTTCAAATTCCATAAATTCAGACTGATGAAGACAAGAAAAACATGATCAGACTTCAAGATTTGGTAGACAAGCTTCAGCTCAAAGTAAAAGCATACAAAAGACAGTCTGAAGAAGCAGTGAGTGAACCTATTGGCCAATACTTGCAATGTTTTTGTTGGGTTTTTTGGACATTTTTTGCTAACTAAACAATGACACAGGAGGAGCAAGCCAACACTCACCTGGCCAGATACAGGAAGGTGCAGCATGAACTGGAGGAGGCCCAGGAGCGTGCAGACATTGCAGAATCCCAGATCAACAAGCTGAGGGCAAAGAGCCGTGAATTTGTCAAGGTAACTAAAGATAATAACAACAATAAATGTGTATTCTTTAACACTTATCATTTTAATCTTTAGTCAAAAGAAGCAGAAGAATGAAGATCCCACAATATACTACACAAAGTGTATGCATATCGGGTACTAGTAGTCAATAAATCATCATTGAAGCATCATACGTTGTGTCTTTACTTTTACTTAACACTACAACCAGTTCATCATTTGTATGTTTTACTAGCCAATTGGGGTCGATGAACGCACCTCTTTTTACAGAGACCTGGAGTAGCCGAGTAACAAAAAAGTCATCAACGAATCTGAAACTTTTAAAAAGTGTGAATTTCATGCACATATTTCCCACATATTTATTTACGACACAATTATGCCTACAGTATGTATAAAAACTCGGCTAATGAGTTACGTATATAATTATTTGCTGGCTTTACCTTTATTGTTCGGTCTGCGACATCTTTTTTCTGTTTTGATGGGAGTTGTTTATTCTTTAGTCACCAGGGGGCAGCAATGCTCTTCAAACTAGATGCTGGCTGCCTTCAGCAATTGTGGTCTTCCTACGTTTCAAATGCGTTAACCGAATCTAACACATTATTGCCACTTTGTAAAACTGCGATTTGTTTTAGCAAGTGCTCGTGCATCGCTAATCGCTAAGACGATTTCTTGTAGTAAAAGCCATCAGTGCCATGGTGCGCAGTGCGCTTTGCTCAGCGGCTGGCTGCTGCTGCAGTGTCAACAGCGCTGGTAGAGACAGAGCAGTGGTTGCTGCCTTGGCATGCAGTGTTTGCAGTATAAAACGTGTATGCAAGGTGCTGCACGGCTACAGCGTCTTCCTCTGAGGAAATTTAAACGGATCTTTTGAGGATTCCTCTGTCAATGCACTGCTGGCTTTATATCCTTACATTTGGCTAGTGTCCGGATGGGCTTTTATAACCAGGAAGAAGCGTTCACATTGCATCTGGGTTTAATAAAATGACTGGTACCCAGGGAAGCAAGGATTCTGAAGAAGCGAGTGCGTCGGGGTGCGCGACCTTGCCACCCAACCCGCAGACCGAACGTCTGTGCAACAAAACCAGCATTTGCTCTCGCTCCTATTTTGTGCTTGTAATGGTATTTTTTCACGTATACTTAATTAATGTAATAGCACTGTTGTTCTACGTGCACTACAACAGCGGGCAAGACGAGGACAGCCTTACTCGTGACGCTCAAGGCTCGGACTATTCGCGCATTAACTCCAGAGGTGCAAAAGTTGACTATCAACGTGATTTTTCACTTCCAAGAATTGAGGGTATAAGGGTAAGCAATTCTGAGAAGGCTGAAGTTTTTGTTGCCCACAAATCCACAGTCTGCTTTAAAGCTACATCACTTAGTTAATTCAGACATGTCTTGCAGGTTGGACATGTCCAGAAGGTGTCACTGACACCAGGAAAAAGCCATAACATGCGGACACTCAGTCTGAAGCCTCTGCTTTTTGGTACGATTAAGTGAAACAAAGTCCAAGTATATATAACATAGCCTATGCGAAGCTACGCATCGTCATTTGGTTAAAATAAGCTATTTTGGTGGATTATTTGTATCATAGGCTACATGCTTTCCCTTGTATAACTCCTACAGAAATTCCAGAGTTTTTGTCCGAGGATGAGTGCCATGTGGTAATGCAGCTGGCTCAGCTTAAAGGTCTAATGGAAAGCCAGCTCATGATTCAGGAAGATCATGAAGAACTGGTGAAGGAGCTGAATCTTAGTCCGGAAGAGATCTTCAACCTCCTGGACATCAACCAGGATGGCCAGTTACACCATACAGAGGTAATTTGTGCATGCTACACTCCATTTATCTGAAGTTTGGATCAGACATGTTAACAGTGTCTTTTGTAAATTGTGTGCCACAGATACTGACACACTCTCGAGTCAGGGATGGCATTTGGCTCACACCAGACACTTTGAGGGAGATCTATGCTGGCCTGAAAGCTGACAAGAATGGTGATGGTATGAGTCTATTACAAGAAAAGTAAAACCTGGTGAATTTGTGAACACACTTAAATTTTTCATGTTCTGTTTTCATGGGTTTTGTGAAAGGTTTGCTAAGTATAGAGGAATTTAGACTTCTGAGCAATGATGCCTTCCAGCGCTTCCTGCAGCAACAAGGAGTCAAGAGGAGTCAGTTGGTGAGAAACAGCCGACACACATGGCTTTACCAAGGTGAAGGAGCACATAAGGTCCTTCAAGATATCAAAGAGAGGTCAGAAATACACAAGTCATCTGCCGTTGGCATTTCTTTCTTAATACTTATTTACAGTTTGTTTTTTATTCAGGGTAATCCAACTAACTCAGCTCCCGCCAACCATAGTGGACCTAAGTGAGCCATTACAAGTGGTTTGTTATGAAGAGGGAGGACATTACCATGCTCATCATGACAGTGGTCCAGTCTATCCTGAAACTGCCTGTACACACACCCGACTAGCAGCTAACACCTCCACTCCTTTTGAGACTTCATGCAGGTATGACCACTGAAATAAGAAACAATGGTCTAATGTGTCATATGTTCATAGTTGATTGTAAATTGTGTGGTAACTGAAGCATTTGATTTGTTAATGATTTCACTGTGGAAATACTGTAGGTGTTCATGTGTTAATTGCCCTGTATGTGTTTGCCTCATACATACAGTATGTGTGTCAAACTTTAAATCTATGTTGCACACTTAGGTACATCACAGTTCTCTTCTACCTGAACTCTGTTGAAGGGGGCGGGGAGACCGCATTTCCTGTGGCAGATAACAGGACCTATGATGAAGTGGTGCGTAACTGTAGATTGGTTCCCAACACTGTGTACACTGCATGTTTTTCATATTTGTCATAACTCACTTGTTTGCCAATGTATGTCTGTGCATGGCCCTGAAAATGATTACGTTGTCTCCTTGTTTGTTTCAGTGTTTAATACAGAATGATGCAGACCTTCTGGACACTAGGAAGAACTGTGACAAGAGTAACCTAAGAGTAAAGCCAACCAAAGGGACTGCAGTTTTCTGGTACAATTATCTTTCAGATGGAAAAGGTAGGATTGGATGGAAAAAAATAATTATAAAATTGATTGCACATCACTGAAGCATGCTATGGATGCCTGCAGGCTGGGTGGGGGAGCAGGATGAATATGCTCTCCACGGTGGCTGTGTGGTCACCCATGGCACTAAGTGGGTTGCCAATAAATGGATCAACATTGATCCAGATTACCAAAGGCAAGCTCGATATCAGCAGTTGGTCTCACAACCAGATGACAATGACGACAACAGTCCTTCTATGTCCTCTGACACACATAGTCCTAACATCCACCAAGACTTGTAGCTTGCATTTAAAAATCTGTAATTGTCCTGTGCACAATGTCTTTATAACTGTTCATGGGCAGTATACTGAGACAATTCAGGGAACGGCATCACAGTGGGTTTATGCAAGTACTTTGTAATATTTGTTGAATTGTAAGGAAAGAAATTGCTTATTGTTTTGGAATGTTGCACTATACTTTTGAACTTGAGACACTGAAAAACCTGCATGTTTGCACTTAGAATGACTGCATCATTACCAAAAAGACTGTGACTATGCATGTTGCCTCATCTTTTATCCTCATCTTGGATCTGTGGCAAAATATTTTTTTTCTTCAATATTATATTAAAAAAAATATTTTTAATGTATACTTTTTATACACTCATATTATGTTTAACTAGTAAATTTCATTGAACAATAAAAGAATAATGACCAACTTTTTCTAGTTTGTGAATTTATTAAATTACTTCATACTGTAAATTACATAGTGTTACATTGTTTACCATATAAAAAAAATAGAATTTTTCAATTCTCTTTCCATTAGCCACCTTAGAGCTTTGTGCTGGAGCAGATGTCCTGTAATAAAAAAGTATAATATGTAAGTCTTGGGGAGGAAATAATTAAATAAATCATCAAAATGTATATAATCAGTTACACACCAAAGATGGCTCATATCGAGAGCAAGCTCTTGCCCCATGATGATTGTGACAGAAAAGCACAGCGTCATGAACAGTGGCAAACAGCTGCTGCTTTGTTATGGATTCAGAAAAGAACCCCCCTGTTTCTAACTGCTTCACAACAAAAGCTAAATGCAAAATAAACACTTTATGTAGCAGTATTCAGATAAATAAAATTATGTGATTATTTTACAGTTAATGATTTGATACTTACACTGACACCCTGCCAAGTAGATATCTACATCAATCTCACTAAAGTCTTGGAAAATCTGTCAAGAAAATTAGAGTTAATTTAGAGTTAGAGTACTTTATTATACGTAATTTACTATACTCATTCTCCTTTACTGAAACACTTACATTTCTTATTGTTTTGATAGCCACTGTATCAATGAAATTAGCTGCAGACAGGTCTAGAATAATTGAGTGGATGTCCCAGGTCCACTTTCCCAGAGATCCGAGCGAGACCCTCTCTAGGTCTTGACTAAGTGTGTCTTCACTGCTGGAGCCCAGGGTAGTGGTGTCCCCCTCTTGCAGCTCGGACAACCAGCCTAAGCTTGTGTTTTCTGGATCTCCTCCTCCCTTTAGATACTCCCATCTGCACTGCCCATCTGGAGTCCTGGGAGTGGTTGGCATCACAAATACAGTACCATTCTCTCTCTCTGTTATCTTCTGTTCTTCATTCTCTGTACTAATGTTGTCCACAAACACATCCCTCCATCGTCCGGCCTCCTCCTCCACAGAGAACACAGGGGCACCAGCCAGCTGCTCAGCTGCCCTCTGGGCTCGTCTCTTCTGAGTAATCAGTGAAGGAGATGATTCAGAGTGATGAAACGCAGTCTTTGGCTTTGTATAGTGTACTATTACTACTACTGCAGTGTAACATGAACAGTCCAATTACAGACATTTTCTATGTTTCAGGCAAATGAATAATTAGGCATTCTTTTGAAAACATTTATAGGCATGGTATAGAATGCCTAAAACAGCCAGACAAAGTTTAAAATACCCATAAATTGTATATTTTCCCAGCCATTCACACCAACACTCGGTATCTGTAATGCCTTAATAAATAAAAAGCAATATTTTCAACTTTACATTTTATGGAATGTGTGGGCATTTCCTACTTTACCTGTTACCTGTTTTTTTTTAAATATTGTTATTCTCACATACATTATCAATAAAAAGAGAGATTTCATAAGTGCCTTTTCCCAAGAATGGAGCGTTGCATTTAACTTGATATACAGTAGGTCATGCCACTTAATTGCAGCTTATTCTGAAATTATTTAATTTACACTAAACTAGATGTAAAAGTGCAGCTTTTCGTAATCACAGAGCTCAACCTCTTTTCTGGCTTGCCGTTTTGCCCGTCTTTCTGCCCTTCTTTCTCTGCGCCTCTGTTTGGCCTCTTGTCTCCTCTTGTAGATGATAATTTTACTGATGTCAAGTCCACTCTTGAAAGCAAAAACATAAAAATAACAAAGGTTGCATTTACAAAAGAAGGCCCAAATAAATGAACAAACCTTTTCTTTCAAAGCTTCGAGGTAAAGGTCAGCATTGGCGAAATAGACAGTAGAGGATGAGTGGAATATTGTAATGCCTGTGACCTCTCTTGCCTGATATAAAACAATATACTGTATATAAATATCACACGTCTTTGATATGCATACTTTGTAAACAAGCATTTTAAATTGAGCAATTATATTTATCTCACCTGATCATGAGTCTCCATGTCCACATATAGTTCAGTCCCTTGGATGTTTCCCAAAATGGAATATGTTGGCCTTAGCAATTCAAAAAACACATTATAGCATAATAAAGTGTAGCAGCTGTGCCAGCACTATAAGTGAACAGGCTTACATTTGAGTTCTGACAATTACGCTGAGAAGTGCAAATGCAATAGAAGCAGCCAGACCCATATCCAGGTTGAGTAGGAGTGTTGATACCAAAGTGACCAGCCATATCAACTTAAAAAAAAAAGTAATTACTTTTGTTATTTTTGCTTAAATGTCACAGTCATTTCTGTAATAATTACGAACCAGATCAATCTTGCTTCTTCTCCATAGAGTCACAATATCAGAGCACTGCTTGAACATACTCTTGAGATTAACCAGGACAATTGAAGCAAGCACCGCCTATAAATGTACATGTTTTGACAATTGATGCACAAAGAAAAACAAATAAATGAATAATAAAAGATAAATCTTGCTATCATTCTGTCAGTCACCTTTGGGAGTTCCTGGAACAAAGGGCCCAGCTTCATTATAGTCACTAATACAATTACAGCGGAGGCCAAACTAGCCATCTTTAAGACAATATGAAACAACAGTGAGAGATGTGTTACAAAGTAAAGCTATCATTTATGGGCTTACCTGAGTTTTCCCTCCAGTACTCTCCTGTATAATACTTCTAGACATAGATGGGCAGACAGCAAAGCATTCAAAAAATCCTCCAGCCGTATTACACAATCCAAGCGCCAACAGCTCCTACAACAATTAAAAAGCTTGCAAATAAAATACCAACGTTGTTTCGTTTAGTGTAACCTAATTTAACTTTACCTGATTACTATCCACCTTGTATCCATGTTTCAGTGCAAATGTTTTGCCAAGTGAAATGGAAATGGCATAACCAACAATGGCTAGTGCAAACGCATCACCGATGACCTGTCTAAAAAGGCTCACATCTGGCATACTTGGAGAACTAAGCCTAAAATAGATATACCGAATGACACACTCAGCCATGCCTTGAGCACAATATTTATGCATGAAATTAAGTTAACTTGTGAATGATTATCCTTACCCACTAGGAATCTCTCCAACCACTGAAATTGTGTAATTGTCACTCAGATGTGTATAGGAGGATATCAACGTTGCACTCACAATCTGAATAAAACATGCACATTGACTTTATTAACAGTCCATCAATCAGTAATGACTATATATATTGATATGAAAAATGTGGACGTAATTATTAACCACAAAATGTGAGTAGCCCTGCACTAATGCTGAGTCAGTGGTCTGTTTCCGGTGTTTGTGCCTTTTTGGTCCTACAGGCTCAGCACATTATACAGAAGAGGTAGACTGATAACATAAAAGAAGGTGAGAAAGTGTGTCAACTGACTGTGATGAGCTCCACTGGAATCGGTACTGGCAACTTTGGCCGCAGGAAGGCATTGAGCTCTTTGGCTGCAACAAGAAAAAGTATAGACACAACACTGACCACCAGAGTGGGCAAATGCGTCTGAGGGAGCAAAGAGCATATGTGTCCAAATGTCTGAAAAAAGACATATAGGTTTTAGAAGTATTCATCATAAATACACATTTTTGTGTAAAGAGTTCATCATCATAGACAAAGGTTCAACTTTTAGGTTTCAAAGGCCAAGACTAAGATCATTTGTGCCATCGATTCTTGAATGAAAGGGGAAACATCTAACTACAGTCTAACATCTAGCTACAGAGTACAGATGTCTCAATAACCTTTTTCTACGATGAATAGACATTGTTATGATTAGTGTATATTCAATCAATCTTAGCTTATAAAGCACCTTTCATACAAGAATGTAACACAAAGTGCCTCACAACACCAATCCCCTTCCCCCATTCAATCCCCCGGCCCCCACAAACATCCGCCCATATACGTAAAGAGGCATGCCCCTCCACTCATCCAGCCCCTCAACTCCCACAGGCACCCAGCCACGCACAGCCAAAACACACACACACAAAGGCCCCCCCACACACCCAACCTCCCGATATTGTAAATTACTCACATATACAAGAGACAGTGGACCACTGAATCGTGTTGGTGATATTCCAAAAATATATTTTATTTGCCCAACTACAGCATGAACTGCAGCAGCAGTTGTGTAGGCACGCACTAGAGGTTCAGCCAAGTATGTTCCTACAAAACCGAACTTCACCATCCCCAGCACCACCTACAAAAATATACAACTGGTATACAGGGGATTTGGCAGAGAAATCAATATATTATGTATTCTTTTATAATATATTCTTTTACACAGACCTGAATAAGTCCACTCAGGACTGTGGTTGCAGCTGCCACCTGGACTCGATACAAGTCTCGAGCTGTGTTATTGACTTCTGTTGTCATGTTTGTCCCATTGTTTATGATGAATGCAGTGTCTGGAGCCAGTGTTTCTGTTACACTTCCAACCATTATACTTAGCACAGTGAATGTGCCTGTAAGAAAAGTGTTGTATACTGTATATTCTTCATTAGCTATCAACAAGATAAACATATATCTCAACTCTAATTTAATGCCATTATAATGCATTTAGATAATATCTAAATGCATTATAATGGTAAGAAATAGGTTGTCTAAATGACATTAATTAGTTTAATTAATGTGATTTATAAATGTAATTTTATTTAGAGACATCAAGGGTACCCACTGTCTTAGTTCAATTATGGCAACTAAAATCTATTACATTTTTGCAGCTTAGTGTTCTGTATAATGATATTTAAATCACTTACCTATGGAAATATGACGTGATGTTCCAAAAAGTAAATAGATCAGTGGCGGATAGAGGGAGCTATAGAGCCCAAAAACAGGAGGTAAGGAAGCTAGCAAGGCATAAGCCATACCTACAAGATGCAAAATAAAATAAATGTGTATTTTATTGTACAGAATACAGTATATTTTGTTTTCAATATAAAGCTCACACACTTACTAAGAAAAAAGCCATACCTTGTGGCAAGTGCATGATGCCAACACTGATGCCAGAGATAAGATCTGGCATACCATAGTCCCACAATGAATACTTAGGTAGCCAATACAACACAGGGAAGCTGCTTAGGGCACATGTCTTCAGTCTTGGAACTGAACAGCTAAAAAGTGTTAAAGTGTTAATTAAATACAGATATAAAGGTGCAAATATAGATAATCTTACCGTAAAGAATCTTTCAACTTCTTGGTTAAAGAAGGATGACTTTCATTGCAACAATTTCTGTGGGTAACTTCCTCTAATCTTTCTTCATTCAATACTGGTCTTTCAACTCTGTATTTACCATGCCTATGTGAATCCATGATGTGAAGTCCAATTTGAGGGTAGCGTTTGTTTTGCATGTTAACATATATATAAAGTCCTCCCGGTAATGATTTACTGTTTTTGAGAAACATGACAGAAGAGTTTGTCATTTTAAAGAAAAAAATGTCCATTAGTAGTTAAGGAATGTCTAACAAGACTATTTCCGCTGCACTTTTTCCTATGACTGGCAAAACTAATGAACCATGAAACCCTTTACTCGCCCATGATTTTGCACAGTAAGGGAAAGTTCTTTTATAAAGGGCTTTCAATGGAATTTCTCAACAACCTTTGCCCCAAAGATCATCCCAACTTTGCTAACCAGTAAACAGAATATCACTGAATATCAGTGTCACACTGAAGGCAGCCTGGGAATAGTTCAAAAATAATGCTGCACTCAATTAAACGGTTGTTTCTGGTGACTGAATCACCTTCTAACACTGTCACTTTAAAGCAGGGCTCATGAAATCTGAATCCAAGCAGGGAGCTGTTGCGTACACACTATTGCCTCATCCGCATGACCTTGTAGACAACAAATTTTGCAACTAATTTGATTGCATAAAATTAATGGTGGGGGTCCATACACTTTTTTACTCATTACTTAATGTATACAAGTCAAAACGACTCTGGTCTTGAACCTTTGTGACCTACCAGCTTTGCCCAAACACAGTCTATTTTGGGATAGCAATTCAGAGGACACAGAGTGGAGGGGGCACATATCTTTGTCTCCTGCATTTGCTCAGACTAAACTCGACATACGTAGCTACAAAAACAAGACAAACTGTTGAATATATGTATTTTCTGTGATCGGAAGACTACATACAGTGGATCTACATTTTGGAAGAACTTAAAGAGATTGGTAAGGTGTAAAGAAATGTTGTAGACAAATGTATTGCGTGTCAGTTTCCATTTGCATTTGTGGTTTGTTTACAATTCACTGTTGTTTTGTCAATATCTGATTTAAAACCTATTAATACTTACTGGTGTGAAATTTAAAAAAGTCTTCGAAAGACTAACTTTTATTACTTGATATTGGTTATCATACAAACTTTCCCATTGCTTGAATTCTAGTCTAAAGCTGTGGGTACTATGGATCTCACATTCAAGCATGGTGTGATCCTGCTGGACCAACTGAGGAGGATGAGGGAGAGTGAACATCTGACCGACGTGGTGCTAGTTGCTGAAGGCATCAGCTTCCCGTGCCACAGAGTCGTGCTCTCAGCCTTCAGCCCATACTTTCGAGTCATGTTTACTTGTGGCCTTCGAGAGTGCAACAACAGAGAGATCTTCTTGAGGGACACTCCCGCAGACAGCCTTGCTCTTCTCCTGAACTACATGTACTGTGCGGATCTGCCTCTCACTAACGACAATGTACAAGGCATTGCTATCGCCTCCTTTCTAATGCAGATGGATGACGTTTTTAGTCGTTGTCGGCAGCACATGACAGAGAACATGGATGCATCCAACTGCCTTGGTGTTTTTTACTTTGCTCGTGATCTTGGCGCAGAGGAACTGGCTGACCATGCACATCGTTACCTGAAGCAGCACTTTGTTGAAGTGAGTCAAAATGACGAGGTGCTTGAGCTTGAAGCTCATCAGCTCTGCAAACTCATCTCATCAGATGACCTCAATGTTTTCAGAGAAGAAACCATCTTAGATGTGGTCCTTCGTTGGGTTAACCATGGCACTTTGTTAGACGAACAGCTACGAGCCCGACACCTACCAGAGCTGCTGAGGAGAGTGCGACTGCCTCTCATGAATCCTGATTACTTAAGAGAAGCTATGAAGAAGAACACAGCTCTGTTGGCTGATGCCGAATGTTTGGAGATGTTGAATACAGCTTTGGATGTCACAGACATGCATCCATCTGCTACACCACGAAAACTGAAGCTGAGATATGGTATGGAGACTACAGATCTTCTGCTGTGTGTGGGCAATGACAGTAATGGCATTAGGTCAAGATATGGCAACTACAGTGAACGTAGTTTTTGCTTTGCTCCATCTACGGGCCGAATTTATTACATCACTTCACCTTGCTATGGAGATGCACTGGGACATGTTGGTGCTGGAGTTGTGACTGAACAAAATGACATTATAGTATCAGGAGAAGGAAATGCCCGAAGACTGGCTCGCCAAAAAGATGTAAATGTTGAGATTTTCAGGTATGTGGCTCTCATTTTTCCATATATCCAAAATTCTCACCCATACAACTGTTTCTAACATTCATGCTTTTTTTCTAGGTACCAAGTTGAGGCGCAAGGAAGTTGGGAGAGGATGACATCTGCAGAGTATCGTGACTCTTATGGTTTGGCTTCACTGGGGGACACTCTGTATCTAGTGGGGGGGCTAATGAGATTGAAGAACCAGTATCTCATCACTAACTGTGTGCAGCGTTGGTCCTTGAAGGGAGGGCCATGGCGCAGTGCTGCACCATTGCCCCTTCCATTGGCTTATCACAGTGTAGTTAAGATGAACGAGCGCCTTTATGTCATTGGCGGTCGATCTCCCCAGGTATTTAAATAAATATTTTATTTATTTATCTGAGATTTTACTTAGTGCTCTAGCTTGCTTTGCTTCTTTATGTTTGTTCAGTCATGCCGTCTGGATGATGAGCCTGATCGCCTCAGTAACCGCCTCCTGCAGTATGACCCCAACACAAACAGGTGGCTGGAACTAGCTCCAATGAAGTACTCAAAGTATCGCTGTGCTGCCGTTGTACTCAAAGAGGAAATATATGTGATGGGTAAGACTAATAAGACTGACTCATTGAAACTCTCAACAGAGACAGTTATACTTCATTGTTTGTACAGGAGGCATAGGGTGTGAAGGCCTTGACCGAGGGCAGTCTCGTCACTGTCTTGATGCTGTGGAGATTTACTGTCCTGACGGAGACTTCTGGAAAGAGGGGCCTCGGCTTCCATGTCCCCAACTCTCACTGCGCACCAATGCTTCGAATGCTGGCGTGACGGGGGGTAAAATTTACATCTGTGGATACTACAGAGGAGCTGGTATGAACCAGATCATGAATAAATATCAAAATCATTTCCAAGTGAAAAACTATCTCTGTATTTGTGTAACATTCTTCAGATCGGCATGATGATATAACAAAGGACATTTTGGAGCTGGATCCAAGAGAAAAGCGGTGGACAGTGGTTGCCCAGCGCACACTAATGCATGACAACTATGATGTGTGTCTTGTAGCAAAGCTCAACCCAAGAGGACTCATGTCCCCACCAGCAGACCTCATTAAACAATGACATTTGAATCAAACAACAGATTAGAGGCAGCATTTAAAGCTAAAAATAAATGTGATCTACAAAAGGCATTTACTCTTAGCCCAAAAGTAATTATTGGGCTCAGGGTTTTGCAAAAAAAAAAAAAAAGCATACATTTGACATGAAGTTGTAAATATGCACATTTCTAGTGACAATATTGGCTTTTGAAAAGTAATTATGTTGAAGTGCTATGTTGTAATTTAAATGACTAAAATATGGTATGTTAAACATCTGAAATAATCCACAACTTTTGAAAAAAAAGTTGGGGTTGGGGTATCTATAGATATCTCAGAGGTTTGCAAACTTTTCAGGCTACGACCCCCAAAATTACAATGCAAACAATCTGGAACCGCCACTGTAAAAATTGTTAATAATATATGCTACCAGTCAAAAGTTTGGACATACTTTTTAGGTACTTTTTTTCTATATTTTCAACACTGTTTACTATGGAGATTCTCTTGAAGGTACTAAACTTTGAATGAACACATATGAAATAATGTTGTAATGTGCTTCCTTAAAATGAACAGCCACTGGATTTCTTAGGTCTCCATTTCTAATGCTACACCTGCCCTTAGTGATCATATAGTACCCAGGTAGCTAAGTCCACAGGGGCCATTTAGAAGATATGACATTTTTTGTTGAGTAATTGTGCCCTTAATTTTGAATGTCTTCCCTGTCATAGGATGTGTGTAAGTTTTACATAAGTAAACTTAAACACGCACCGGTAATTGCTAAGTGGGTTCCGAGCCAGACTGCATGGGCAAGTATTTGTCTTCAGTTAGGCGGGCGTTTGTAGACCACATGTAGAGCAACATTAAAGATGTTCTTCAATAGTGGATCTTACAATGCCAATGTATTCTCAATGTTTTCAATGTGCGTTCATTGTGTAAAATATTTGAAGTAATATCTTGGTAAATTTTTTGTCTGTCTGTCCTTGATATGGAGACACTCCTCACATAGTCAGCTTCTTTGGTACATATTCTCCAGAACCTATTAAATTGAGAATCTCACTTCTGATTCTGAGAGAGTAAATGTCAGGTGTTGATGACTACTGTTTTGTAAATGTTTGAATTGGACCCTTTCTCTGATTGAGCACAAATTAATTTTCAAAACTGGCAACATTCAAGCTGAAATTTGGACACATCTTGCTGCCTATGGCTGTGCCCATACATTAGATTGCACAAGATCACTGTGTTTGATAAATATTTTAGTTGAACTACTTTATTATTGAGATGTTTCAATGTTTCTTTAGACCAGGCCAGAAATAACTAATCGATTAATCGTCAACTAATTGATGATTGAAATAATCAATTAGTTGAGATATTTTAGTAATCGATTAATCATTTCTGGTTTATACAGACTCAGAAGGAGCTAAATATATTTTTATTTAAAAAAAAATGTCTTTTGAAAGGTATAATGTATATTAAAGGGGCATTATGCAACTTTTTAAGTGAAAAAAAAATTTGTGATATTTGTGCATATTTGATTTTTTAGTCACCCAGTTGCTGTGTGGGTGCAGCGTGGACCCTTTACTTTCAATCACAGTGGCCTCTATGATGCTCCAGGATCAAATGTTTTTAGGGTTTCTGGTACGTTTCTATGAAACCGCTAAAAACAATTGATCCTGGAGCGTCATTGAAGCCGCTGTGATGGAAAGTAAAGGTGCTACGCTACACTCATACAGCCACTGGGTGACTAAAATGTGAAATATGCACAAACATCAGGATTTTATTTTTCACTTAAAAAGTTGCATAGTGCCCCTTTAAGGCAGAGCAATATGGGCAAAAAAAATAGCGATCGATATACTGAACATAAATTCGCCTAAATCTGTGGGTCTGCCTTAGAGCTGCAACTATCCATTATTTTAGTAATCGATTCATCTATCCATTATTTACATCGATTAATCAGAAGTATTTTATTTGTATTGAAAAACTAAATTTCATGTCTTTAGAGCATATTTTTAAAGGAGAACCACATTTCTGATAGAAATAACACAACTTATTCTTAATTTCTAAAACCAAAATAATAAACGTTAAACATGAATAACTTTCACATCATGGACATATTTGGACATGTTTACATGACATGATGTGTGGGAAGAAATTTACCCTACCTTTAAAAAGACAGGGTTTCGTCAAAAATACTAACTTTTATTTATTTTCTGGCTCATATTAGACAATTCTGTCAAGAAAACTGTAAATCCATTACTAAAATATTTAATCGAATAATCAATTAATTGTCGATTAATCATCGATTAATCATTTCAGCTCAAATCTGCCTTCATCTGGAAGATGATTGTCATAAAATATTATTGCACCTTCCTCCACATGAATTTTTTTTTTTTGAGCTTTTCAAAGCATTCCCCTTCGCCACACTGTGTGCGCGTCTGCCGGTGACACGTCTCATAAAATCAGCTGTAGTTGTATGCAAATTATATTGCATCTACCACGGTATTAGAAATTTACAACCGCATCCAAAAATTATACCGGTATAACGGTGTATGACATGATATGATATGGCCCAGTCATAATATTTTTTTTTTGTTTATCTGACCTCTCTTTGTCCCAGATATGAGATAGGTCTCAGACCATTGTCTCAGTCAGACCATCAGAACATAATGAGCCCCACTCTTAGTGTTGCCAAATCCAATGGAAAAAACTGTTTTGAAATAAAAAATTAAAGGACTCTCTCACTTTCACAATCCCAGACTGAATTCTCGTGGTTCTGAGCTTTCAAATGAATGGCATGTTCATATATTGCGAAATTTGTACTAAGAGCATCCTACAGACATCACCTTTACTCCATAATCATGTCCTAAAACTACGTCACTTACGCTTCATGTCATATAAAGTTTAGAAATGTGTCCAAACTTGTGACTAGTAGTTTATATAATACCAAGCAAAAAAATCTGGTTTAGTAATATGTTTACATTGTTTACTTTGTTATTTGACTAAAAAATTCACAATTCTACGCTGTTGTCATTCAATTTTACTTTTTATATCCTGAAATCATTGAGAACCACTGTTGCTACATTTAAAAACAGTATTAAAGATATATTCCATATAATAATTTAAATGTCACAAAAGTGAGTTTTGTTTTTTTTATTCCCCATCAAAATAAAAACATTTAAATACATATAGATAGTAAATATTATGTATATTTGATCACAGTCAAGGTCTATTTACAATGTACTCATTTACAATGTATCAATGCAAAAAATGAAATCCTGCTTAAATAACTTCAAACTATACTTTACAGTCTCTGTCATTAACTCTGACAAATTAAGATTCTAAAAGTCCATATCAAACAGGTGCCACAGGCCTCCAGGCTGCGCTGAGGCCTCTGTCTCATCCAAGATGTTGTTGATCCCATTCAGGCACAACACTGAACTGTTGCTGTCCTGGGACCAGCAGCTCAGGGGGGTGATGAAACTCCTGTCCTCATTTTTGTTGCCACACTCTGACAGAGGCAGCTTGGTACCTTTCAGGAGAGAGGGACTGCTTTGCTGAAGAGCCGCAGGCTGGCATTTCCGAGGCATCACTAGAGGGCACCTTTTACGTCTCACTGAGAATTTCTTGGATTTCCTCTTTCTTAAACACACTTTGCTATCCTGGAGCAGATCTACTTTACACATCTCCAGACAGTTTTCTTTCAGACTCCCAGAGTGAGAGAGGCTCGGTGACGTCTGAATAAAGCTGTCGATTACTGTCACTGGGCTGCGTTTGGGTGAATCCTTGGGCTTGGAGAGTAAGGCACTCAGCAGCTTAAGGACCTCTTGAAGCATGTCTCGTTCAGTTTGTTGATCTTTTTTTAAATCATCCACATTCATCTTTAGGCTTTGCACAGAGCAGCCAAGGTCTGTGGTGGCCTAACAATGGAAATATCTAATTAAAACACAAACATCACAAACTATTGACATTAAATAAATAAAGCAACTGCTACAGACCTTTCCCATCTTGTCCTCTAATCCTGCCACTGTCTCTTTTTGCAAATTTACTTTGTTAATTAGAGTCTGAAGCTGCAATGAAATGTCACTCTGGAGGCTTGTTAGATTACTTTGCACTGAAAAGGTAACATAGTTAATACCTATAGCCATAAGACACATTTAACTATATACAACAGCGCTATCTAATGGGTGAATAGTGCATTTGACTTACATGTTGAAACAAAATGTTCAATCTTTTCAAGGACTGAGTGAGAAATTGCACTATTTTTCTCTGTGCCAGTAGCAAGCTGATGAATCTAAATGTAGTTTATACATAGAGTCAGATATGCATCTACATTAGTGTAACATATTAGCACTTTCATGTTTACACTTACTTTAGTAAGCGCTTCTCGAATATGTAAGCATTCATTGGCTAAAATGTCACTGTAAAAGAATTGATCAGCATTTCTAATTCACAAATTATTGATACTTTGATTCTACATTATTTTATATAAACTGCAATGTAAAAGTTGTACCCGTTAGAACTTTCCTTAGTCTTCTTGTCTTCTTCAAATTTGTCCAGCAGGCTTAAATGTTTGCCTTCGTCTTTAGTTTCTCCGAACAGAAGAGGTTTATTTTGATAAGTACAAAGAAGCGTGGAATCATTTTCCTAACAAAATAAAGTTTGTTTAGTACTTAATTGCATTTGCAAGTATTGCAAATGTGACAAATTGCAATGAAATATTTTTTTTTTTTTACCAAAATAATGCAGCTGGGACAATATTGATTTATATATTTTTGTATCACCATGCAAACCAGTATCACAATGCAATCAAATACAATAAAAATGTCTTACTGACAGTCAATAGTAGCCAAAAATAATCTAATTCGGCCTGGTCAGAAGAGGGCAGCACTGCACATATTTGTTCTACCAAACACTATGATCTAATTGAAATGTTTCTGAAATGGCTTATGTAATTTGATACCACTTGTGCAGATAGTGTTTGTCAGACTCATTAACTTAAGGTTTATAACTTTTACAAACGTTTGGTAGTTAATTGATAATATAAAGCACATTGTTATAATCCTGAATCCTTTTGTATTACGGTACTTTTCAAATGTATTGAAGTCACAATGCAAATCGTATGGCTATGTGAAAAGCACATCGTCTTAGTATTGTTTTCTTTACAAAGGGGCTCGCCACTGAAGCATATATTTGAACTCCTACCTCCTGAGATTGTGTGGAGTTCCTGGAGGACCTACTGAGTGACTGAGATGCTGCTTGTGAATTTTCTGGCCAAAATTGAGACCCAAAGAAAAATTGGGAATCAGTAACACTGGAATGTCCACTGGCATTCGTGGTCCTATGAAAAAAACAAAAGAAAACATAATACTGTATTAGTGAACTGTAGTAGGCAACCCACGTCTTTATAATATACACACATTTTAATACTTAATTTGAACTTCTTTGAGACATTAGCACAGCATTAAGCCAGTTTCTATAAAATAGCAAGGTTCTATTAAATTTTTAAGCACCTGTTTCCTGTTGGTATAGTCATCATATCGACGAGATTCCTCATGTGATTCATTTTCTCTGTCCCTGAAACACAAAAATTTACTGATAAGGGATGGCACCACAGTATCAATGTATAAACGAAAGGATTCCTAGGATTCTGCACCCAGTCAGAGAGTATTTGTGAGTTGAGCGCGTTTTATGCACGTTAACCACAGTATCAATACCATGAGGATGGGTTGTTTTAATGGTGTCAAAAAAATCCTTGCTTTATACTTTATTTCCTGCAGGCCCCCACTACTTCCCCAATCATATTACACTACAATTATATATAAAATTATATTGTATGCTATTATTATATATATTATATTACGTAATATAAAGATGATCTCATCAGTATAGTGTGCTTACTTATTTAATCTTAAGAAAGCATGCAACTAATAAACAATATGCTATTTCCAACTACATATTGATATTTTTATATGGCTATATTGTACTCCTTTCAAGTACACATTTCAATAGGAAATTATGAATTGGTTCATGACATTGATTATTCACAACATGTAAATGTATACATAGATATAAACCTCTTTTTGTTGAATGAGGCCTGTTTTTTGTTACCAACCTGACGAACATGAGATATTCCTACATTAACACGTTATAAATCCCTGTAGTCAGGAAAGAACACCTAAACAAAACAATTTTAGGCAGTCAGAACCAGAACAGATGCAAAAGCCACAAATGGTACATATCAACTAAAATCTTAAAACAAACTGAAACAATAACACTACGTACAGTACATTACTGTTTTTAACTTCTTGGTACAAGTGACACAGAGTTGTTTTCACATTTTTTGTGTGTGCTTCTAGCTTGTGTTGAATGAATGTAGGTAATTTTCTATTTTCTCTTGTATAAAATTCAATCTCCCGTGTTTCACTCTCAGATGCCCTTCCCACGCCTTTGGCAGAAAGCACAAGGCAATAGATTAATTACACCAGCTATGTAGAGTAGATCATACACAGGCTGAAAAAAACAACTTACATGTTGTATGTCAAATTAAGTTCCGCGGATTGGTCAAAAAGAGGCCTTGAGGCTCCAAAAGGTTATTGTTTTCTAGCTCTCATATTTTACAGGATGTTCACTTTATGTATTCATGTAAAGTAATTTGACAATAAATTTGAAACATATAAAATGTCATCAAATGAGCTAGCTAAACTGAAATATAACATGGTAAGATATTGCTTGCACTGCTTCATTTTATTCATTGTAGGTTAACAATCAAACTAGGCACAGTGCAAATATTTGTATATGTGTATGTTTACTTACCGTTTTCAAGCGTCTTTGATTTTGGCTATGCTCATAAAAGTTAAACTGCCCTCAGTAATTTCCCGCCACGTTGACGGCGACGCTTCATAGACGCTGTACGTGACACGTCTGTAGACGTCGATAAAGACAAAGAGGAAATGTAGAACTGTGATACATTAGTTTTACGGTTTATTTATCATAAATTTAAAAGTGAGTTTCCTTATTTTATCAATGACCATCTTTTTCCGTTTATTTTGAAATCTAAACCCGGAAGTACTAACACCAAGCCAAAGCTACTGTCAGCTACGCATCAAATCAGTGGTTCAAACACTGGAGTTTTCTTTCTCTCGCTCACAAATGATTGTTGTGTGAATGTAAAGCTGTGTCTGATCTATCCAGAGTTTCACACTGGAGTGTGAGATGGTCAAAGCCAACCTACAGTTTGACTGGTAAGTTGTGTTGTGTGTCTTCACTGGGAGCTGCTGTCAACAACAATTTGAATGCTATCAACACATGCGTATAGCTTATATAGAACAGCTTTAGGTGATAGATTATAGCTTTATCTAATGCGATTTGAGCGAGCGACAGGTGATAACCATCCATAGAACACATTACATTTATGGTAAAATTATCTTCTTCCTATATTCATCATTTTGATTTCTTTCTGTCTTTGTTTTTTAAAACAACACTGCCAATTTCTTAAATTCTAAATTATTTTGTACAAAAATAGTTTTAAATGTTCACCTCACTAGCTATCACAAGATTTTTTTTTTATGTTTTGCTGCTGCTACAGTCATGATTTTGTAAGTTCATGTGTTAGTTTAGCAAGTAGCCTAGTTGTTGCAACCTGGACAAACTTGTTGTTAAGACACATCTTACCTGTAAAACCTGTTGGCCATGTGTCTTAACTACTGACAAGGGCATTTGTAGACTTTTGTATTTTTGTGTTGTAGAAACTATAATTATTCATGGAAGTCTCTTTTCTCTCTCTTCCAGAGTTACAGCATGGCTCTGTCATTTTTGTTGGTCTTGGCTGCAACTGTGATTCTCATTCGACCAGAAACACCTGTGACTAAGGTAGGGCAATTATTTGACTACAGACCTGCAATTACAAGCTTCCTGGGATGACTTAAATGGTTGAATAATTTACATATACTGTTTTAAGGCTTTGCACCAGAATTCTGTGGAGTGTTGTAGCGACAAGCAACAAAAACTTAACAGCACTTGTTCAAATCATACCCACTGTGAACCTGGTAAACCAAACATGATCATTTATGCATTCAGAGCCAGTAAGGGACATACAGATGGTTCACATTTTCTTAAATTGAATTGTTATTTAATCTGTGCTAGGATGCTTTCTGCGCATCTTGGAGAACAGCAACACTGTTTGCATATTTTGTGACTCGGCGGCTGTTGAGTTGGAAAACATAACAGCATGCACCTACAGTATGTACATGTTACATTTACTGATTCAAGAATTTAACAAATGTATTCAGCTTTTGTAATCTGTGTTTACAGACTATACAGTGGAAAAAAAGAATCACACCACTGTCACTACAGTTGTTCCTAAAATCGGTAAGCTTGACCTTATTTGGTTGTTTATGAATGAGACCATACCTAATCTAATTTCCCTCTTTTCCTTGTTGTATGTGTAAAAAGGGGGACCAGGCGTGGCAGCTTCTCTTCTTCTGGGAACACTATTAATCAGCTTATTCCTCATTCTCTCAGTTGCCTCCTTTTTCTACCTCAAACGCTCAAATAGACTCCCAAGTATTTTTTATCGTCGCAACAAAGGTACGTCCTCGGAAGCACATTTTATTGTTATTTTATGAAATCTAGTAGCACACATGCTGAATTGTATAATTTGTTGTGTTGTAGCTTTTATATTCCAACCAAGTGAGACTGTAAGTACTATCAGGTACATTGGTTAGACCAAGTATTGGTTACAATAATTATTTATTTTTTTTACATTTATTGTCTTTCAGGCAGTGATGATACCTTCCTCATCAGGTATGCTTTTGCTGTACTAAATAATGTATATTACTAATAAATAGTAAATAAATGAATTACTAATTATATTACAATTATGTGATACACAAATAATCAGAACAAACGGTTGTAAAAAAAGATGGTTTTTTTTGGAGTACATTTATTGTAAACCAAATGAAGTGAATTTGTTCTGCATTGCAGTATTAGTATAGGATATGGCTCACATCTTCAAATTATTAGTTCATGCTTTATTCTCCATAATATCTGTCCAGGATGTGTGAATCGATACAAAAAAAATCAATACTTTTGATACCAGTGACCCCCAAATTATTATTATTTTAAAGGGAGAAAGACCAGATATGTTCGGAGAGAGCGACAATCAGCATCATCTACACTCAAGAGTGCCTCCATTCCCACTGCTTCCACAACACAAGCCTAAATCACATCGAGGGACCTGGAGAACTCAGGAAAGATGTAGAGGCAACTTTTAATAAGGTATGAGGAGCAATCATTACAGAAGTGGCCAAATGTACTGTAGCTGCTATTGCACATTGACTGTTAATAGTACAGCTGAATACTTAACTGTATATTATAAGATAAGAAAGCTTCAGCATCTCCTTTTATGTTGAAAAAATGCTGTAATTTGCAATGCTATGTTTTGATAAAGTTTTGG
Source organism: Lesueurigobius sanzi (assembly GCA_900303255.1). NCBI lineage: Eukaryota > Metazoa > Chordata > Actinopteri > Gobiiformes > Gobiidae > Lesueurigobius > Lesueurigobius sanzi. The sequence goes on from OMNZ01016932.1 coordinate 25,117, forward strand.
TAAAACATGTCGACAATTTCTAAGTTTACATTTTAGCTTTGCATTGCCATCAGTATTTTTGCAAACCCTACTTTGAGTTGTTGTAATTATAATAATAATAATAACAATGCATTGGTTTTTATATAGCGCTTTTCTGGACACTCAAAGACGCTTTACATGACATTATTCATTCACTCCATACCTGGTGGTGGTAAGCGACTATTGTAGTCACAGCTGCCCTGGGGTAGACTGACGGAAACCAGGCTGCCAATTTGCGCCATTGTCCATTCCGACCACCACCAGCCACTCACTCGCACACTACATTCACTACATTCACTACATTCACTACATTCACTACATTCACTTTTCATGAAGACCAGGAAGAAAGGTTTTGCATTAGGAATGCCAGTGGAAGATTTGTTTTGTTTTTATATGCAGGACATGTAATATTTATTTCCCATTTGTAACTGTGCACTGAGTTTTTATACATGGTGAAAGAATGTGCTGAGGGCAGTTTTGAGATTTACATATTGGTTGTTTTTATTGTTACCGCTGCAACTGTATTTATTGTGTGCAGTTTGAAGTGAATGTATTTTTTATGTGTAATAACATCATGGCTATTAATAATTCCATTCATAAAAATGCTGTGCCGCATCAACATATAATATAATAGAAAAGTGAATTATTCTATTATTTAATGCAAAGTCAAACCATATTATTATGTTGAAAAAGTGGAATATTTTGAATGTTTAGTTTGAGTGTTTTCGTTGTGATTACCGTAAAACTGCATTCTTTATCTCATAGTAAATGATAGTGTACATTAGTATTATAGTAATTTATATTAATTAACATTATCATCTTAATTATCAATATTAAAATATTTACATTGTATGCCTTTAAACTAAAATAACTAATAATTTTTCCAATCTATTCTCATTTGTGATTTAAAATGTCTTGATAAAGTTCACTGATTACACAGCTTAATAATGGATTATACAAAATTGATCTTATTTATTGCACCAATGTATTTATCAAACCATTGCAAAACTGTGCACTTTACTAAACTTGTGCACTTTGCCTAAAACATGTTGCCATTAAGTGTAATTAAGATCTATAATTTTATTGCAACCATTGTTGCACAGAGTATTACTTGACTAGTTTTTGCCAAATACTGCTTTGCCTATAGATGTGTGCCATAATTATATGCTTTCAGTGACATTAAAAAAGCATTTATCCTGTTGAATCAATCATCTCTAGAGGCCTTCTGCATAACATCATACTGTGTATAGGCTATGCTTTACCATAACAAGGCCAATTTCCTTAATTTAAATGCTGTGATCCATTTTAAATGTATTGTTTTGTATATTCTTGTCACTATACTGATATGAAGCGTTTATTGTAGCTGTCATGTTTGCACAAATAAAGCTCTTTTTATAATGTATAAAAGCTTGTGGTCTACAATCTGTAAATTGCCTTTGTCTTTCACATTAGTCACATGGCAGCATGACAGTCTAGACTAGAGTGAATACTGCAAATGAATACTAAAGATACACTAAATATTGGTCATTAACATAAACTCTTCAAATATTTTATGTAACGGCCACATTTAGATCTTGTTAGGCCCCTAATTTGTTCCCCATAACCTTGCCTCTAAAACCAGTTCTTCTTTGATCTTAGCTCTGATAATTGAGAGCGGACTTGTATTTTGGTGGTCTGATATGTCACACCTCTGAAGAGGGATGGACGTCTGCATGTGACCAAGCAGCTCTATTTATATCAGCTGAGAGAGCCTCTGGTCTGACTTTGACAACACAGCAGAGAATGTCACTACAGGGGACACCACAGCCTTCAAAGTGGACATTTTGTCCTTGTTCAACACAGGTATGTTTTCATTGATCACAAACTTAACTGTTTATTTGACTGGTAATACTGTAATCAATGTAGTAGATGGTCAAGAATGAAAATAAATGTGATGCAGATAATAGTATAAACAAATGTACTGTTTTCCTCAAATTCCTGAAACACTGAAACCTAGAAGAAGGCAAGAATGAATTTGTTTTTTGTTTTGTGCAACAGTAACAGTGTATCAGTGATTGAATATCAAATTAAAATGTGTTTCTTAGTGCAGAAATAATGATGCAAAATCAAAACATTAGAAAAATGAAGTAAATTAATGTAAATTTGGAACTAAAGTTAAGTTGTGTATTATTTCACTAGAAACACCACCTTCCATTAAACTGTTATACACAGTTATGTAAGGAGTTGAAAATAAATGTCATGAGAGCAGCATTCCACTGCTGAGAATGAGAAATACTGTATTATATCAAGTCCACTCAAGGGTAGGTCAGTTTTGTTTTTTTAAAGCATACACATTTATTGCTACTTCATTTATTTTGGGCCAAAAGTTACTTTGTGTTATTTTCAATTTATATCACAACAAATTACCTAATTTCTAGAATTAACAGCCATGGAAGATCTTTGTCTCTCTCAAGAAGCTTGTGACTACTGTGCTCTAGCACATTTTAAAAAGATTTATCTAACTTCTGCAGCTCCTGTTTCAAAACAAACTTACTGAGGGTGCATTCGAGTTTTGGGGGAACAAACCAATACATTTAGAGGAACATTCCACACTGTTATAGCATCTCAGATACATAATATATTCGCTAAATCTTTTCCCCAAAAATATAAATATTTAGAATAATCTTTATTGCCATTGCAACAAGTACAATTTTGTAGTCCAGTTGGTGTCTTCAAATAAATGCAGTCACATAATAAATGTGACAAATTGATAAATGTTAATTTGTTGAACAGTTGGAGAGTGCGTTTCCTCAGAGGAACAAAATAATGGCCTGCTTGACAGAAATGTTATGATTTGTTGGTTGTTTGTTTTAATAAAATATTTTCATAAATAACACAAGAAAGATATTGCCACAGAAAATGTGAGCTCATTGATGCATACTGTACATAATTGACAAATTTACATCCATACAGTTTTAGCCCCTTTTTTTTTTAAATTGACACTGCTATTTAAAACAGCTAAATTATTGTTTATGTTTCCAGATAAGATGATATACAAGTGATCACAATGGACGACCTGGATCATAGCATGCACATATGCGACCATGACTGGCTCAGCTTCTTTGATGAGAGTGAAGAGTGCTGTTTGCAGCAGGCTTCTCTGGCTTGTCCTGACAGCCCTGGCCTTAGCGATGGAGATGATCTAGATTTTACAACTCCTATCTACACACCTTTAAATAAACAGCAAGCTGGAGAAGAGAGCAAAGAACCTCAAGTAGCAGAAGAGGTTTTTTTACCTGTTGTATGTTCTGCAGAAGAGGAGAGTAAAGTCAAGCATGAGCCAGTTGTCAGTGACCCCAGACCTGCACCTGAGCTGGCTGTTTCGAAGGGTGCTCTAAGCTGTGCAGAAAAAGAGCGCTGGTTTGTGACTGTCAATGATAACCCACCTCACCATCGGGAACATGATTCTGGCATTGTGGTTAAAAAGAAGAGGAAACACAAGAAAATCTTGAAAGACAAGCACAAGGATGGTGAAGATCACACATGTGGTAATATTGATATGACAATGCAACACAAAGGTACTGAAGAGACATTCTCAGATACAAATACTATGAGTTTGGGAACAGGGGAAATTAAATCACATGTTGAAGACAAACTGCATTTGGATGTGGGAAATATCACAACAAAACAAGCTGTCAAGAGTGGTACTTGTGCTGATATAAACCAACTCATATCTCCTGACACCGAGACCATTCAAGAGGCCTCTAGTGAAAGCCACTCCATAGAACAAAGCATGGATTTGTCATGTCTTGGAGTCTCCTATAAAGACAGTATGTTGCATTTCGCTATAGAAAATAGAAATCAACCCACAAAGATAAAACATGACACTGGTGTTGACATAGTGAAATGGATGGAAACTTCTGACACTGTGTTCATTCAAGAGAAAGACACAGATTTAGAACTTGAAAGCTCTCAAACAAAACTAACAATGGATTTGACATGCATTGGAGATCATAGAGTAGAAGACAATTTGGACACCAGTAAGAGCACTTCTTTTGAGCTCGATATAGCAAATGAAGCTAATTTTGGGCGCATTCAGGAAGAGATTAACAATAAAAGAATAGCAAAAGACCCAACATATCTCGAAGATTCTCGTAAAAAGAAATTACAACAATTGGCCCAGGACAATACTGATACTGGCACTACTGTTAGACTTGATACAGCAAACAATAATACTGACTTAGGGGCCATCCAGAGAAAATGCTCAGAAATTGGTAGTGAAAGTTCCAAGCAAGATGATCTGAGATATTTTGGAGCTTCCTGTAAAGAGGGCAGTTTGGATATGGATAGTGCTGAATCAACAGGGGATACAGACAACCCCACTGATAATCCAGTCTCTCATACAAACAGTATTGAATCAGATGAATTTTTAGATGTTGAGTTCTTCTCCAGTTTTAGTTATGATTCAGAAACGTTTCATTCTGCAGCAGAGTCCATAGAGGACCCTTGGCACCTCTCCAAACAAAATGCATCTTGTAATCTATCCGTGAGTATTAATAATGACTGTTTAGCAGACAGTGGAACGCACTCATGTCTCCAACGCGACAGTAGCCAGCCCCACATTGAGACATCCCAGATTTTTCCATCTGTTCACCCGGGTGTTGACAACACGCCAAATGACAACTCCACATGCAGTGATGGCACCGACAGCACAGCGCAGGGCATGTCTGTGGACACACCTACATCTGCTGGCAATTCATCAAGCTCTTTAGAAGGCCAACCTGAATCCTTGCCTCAACTTGAAATTACTATGGAAAGCCCTGAGGCATATGCAAAAGCCACTGGGAACAATCAGCCTGTGTATGCCATCTCTGCTTTTTGGGATGAAATGGAAAAATTAACAATTAATGACATCTTGCATATCAGAATGGGGAGATGTATGTTGCCTGTTGAAGAAGTACTTAATACAAATGAATTGGTGTCTAGAAGTTGTGATATGAAAAGTCCATCAACAATTACACCTGAAAACGCTGTTTTGGAGACAATGGATGCACTTGATTCTGACTATTGCACACATCTTGATGAGTCGAAACTTGGCCGTTCAAGCTGTGATTTCTCTACCTCAGATTTTGAAGAAGAATATTGGCAGTTTATCAATTCAAGTCGAAACTCCAGTCCTGATCTGCATGACAAGAGCTGCCAAAGTCAGTGCACGGATTACATCTCCACAGGTGAAGAGGAATCAGACGAAATAGGGACACCGGTACCCTTTGAGGACTGTTCAGGGCAGAGATGGTCTTGTGAATCGAATTTTGGTTCATATGATGTTGCTGTACCACATCAGATGAGAAAAACCAAGAGTATGTATAATGTTCCTGCACTTAAGACAATGGAGGATTTATCACCACAAGCTTTTTTTGATCAGAGCAGTTGTAATTCTCTTGAGAAGCCTTTGAATATGAGTGATAGGTTTGAAGTCCTCACTCCAATCATGTGCCACGCAGATGAACAATATCAAATATCTTTTCCTAAAGCTTTTGAATACCTTTTGGATGATAACAAAGCAAAGTGTGAAGCGATGTCTGTAAGTGTCTATGGACTGCAAGGGAATTCACCCTTCCATCCTATTAACAACTATGCATTTTATACAATAAATGACTTGCCACTCAGGCACCACTGTGAGGAGCCCATACCGATTTTCTCCTGCTCACGCCCCACTGTAAGAGAACTGACATTTCCAAAGCCAAGTTTATTGGGTACAAACTACACAGCAATGAAGGGTGTCTCGCCAATCCAGATACTATCCCAGTCTGTTGTAAGGAGCATGGATTGCAAGCAAACTGACCGAGCCTTCTGTTTCTCCCAAGACCTGTCAAGCTTGTATTTGGTCAAGAGTATTTCCTTTCTTGACAAAGGATCTGATGTATGGAGGTATCAATCAAAAGATGAAGAAAAGCCAGTGGAAGCAGTTGATTCAAGTATGACTGGGGTTGGTGATGGAGGGGTCCTCTCCATGATGCCCCAGATGTTTAAAGAGGTACCATTAGGTCAGATGTCTATGGAATACAAGCAGATACCATCAGGTAAGTAGGGTCAAAAGAAACTCAACCAACTATACTCAACTATATACCATGTATCTTCAATTCTGTATACAGTGGGTTTTGGAAGTATTTATACCCATCTAAGAACTTGTAAGAAATTGGGTTCTCATATTTCATCAAAACCTTTAAAATGAGAATTGGTTTAGGATAATCACTCAGCTTAGTTGTTTAATCAATAGAAAACAAATGCATATGTTTTTTGTACCAGACTGCTATGTAATAAAATAGACACAGGTTCTTGAGTTGTCATCTGTACTGTGTAGTTGAGCTGTGTCTTCAACTAATAGTATTAAAAATACAGAGTACAGATGATGGCGCATGAGCCTGTGATTATGATGGACAATTCTTGTTCAACTGAGCAGACATAATAAGATAGATGTAAGTAAAATAGGTGAGAACTTGCTACATTAGGTGCCTGTCTCAACATCTATTATTTTTTTTATGTTTAGTAAGCAATAGTTGAATTAGGCTGTAAGTTATATCGTATTCGAGAGTATTCCTTTTGTATCTCCATTACAGATTATCAGGGTATATTTTCCACAATAAAGCAGTCGGATATGTGTTTGGTCTGCATTGCATTTGCCTCGTGGGTGCTTAGGTCCTCTGACCCAAAGTCATCTGATGCCTGGAAAGCAGGTAAGAAACAGCCCTTGTATTTTCACTTATTTCACATAAACAGTAACTGAAATAATTGTTTATTCCCCTAACAGCCCTCCTTGCTAATGTGAGTGCGCTGTCAGCAATCCAGTACCTGCGACAGTATATGAAGAAAAAGGCTTCACCCCAAGATGATTTATGAGAAACACACACAAGATGCAGCCAGCATAATTCAGTCATTCTCTTTGTTAGTGCATTAGGGCCAGCTGAAATGACAAGTGTCATCAGCTGTCATATCCACAACAATTGTTTACCTGCACTTTTTGTGTCGCGAAAATACTTTCAATAGAAAATTGTAGGTAAACAATATAGTAATTACAAGAGGAAGGCAGAGAGAAGGCAGTGAGCTGCATAAATTAAGTTTTAATATACAGTAAGAAATATGTAACATTTATATGAAGATTACGAATAAAGTTGAGCGGTTGCCTGACATAGCACAAATCTGTAAATGAGATGCACTTCCAACAGGAGCTTACGTCATATCCATAAAAGGCTCTATATATAATTTAATTTTCTTCCATTACACTTTTCACACTATTATTCTGTAAATAGTTCATAATAAAGATATAACAAAGATTAATCACACAGTGTATGACTTTTCATTGGAAATAAGATTTTGTGCCAGTGGTGTAATTGTAGAGGTATTTATTGAAATAAATATGTCATGGATACAATTTATATTATGTCCCATAAATATTGTCTTGGCAGTTGTTTAAAATTTTAATCAAAACACCAAAAGTAAATTTTTTTTAATAAACCTTTTTTTGTCAATTCTGGTATTGGCTTCAAAATAAATTTCCTTTGATCAATTAATTCTTCCATCAGCTTATAATACTTTAAAGTGAAATAGCTTATACTTTAGTTGTAACGTGCTGAATCAAGGGGTCAACTGTTCACTTCTACTGCTATATCAATAGTACTCGTTCATCTAAACATTGTGAACATGTAATATTTACACTCAGAAATAAAGGATAAAAGCTTCGGTTATAGTGTGAAAAGATATATATATATATAAAACTTCAGGATTGAGACAAATATTTAGCAGATTTGGAGTAAAACCAACTTAGACTATGCTTTCTAAACAATGCAACTTGCTAATCTAATTTAGTGGAAACAGACTGAATCATGCTAGGTCCATTACAATCATCCAAACACTGATTTAAATGCCATTGATACTATTGAAAGAAATTTAAACCATATATATATCTAAAGTTACCCCCAAAGTCGGACTGTTTTCATATCCTTTACTAAATATCATTATTCTTCACTTAGTAAGAAAGTGTGAAGTTTGTCAGTTTTAGATTAGAATTAAATATGTTCAATGTTTTGATAAAACTAGTACAAAGAGTCGATATGAAAATCTCTGACAGACTTTGACAGTCCCATTAAGTGCTAAACGAGGAATGCACATAACAATACACTAAATTTTTTCTTCTAAAATATATTAAAAGCAGATATTAACAAACATCCATTATTCTTATACAGTCTTATTGGGTACACAGTATTCGTATAGGTTAAGGGTTGGGTTTATGAGCATGCACCACCTAACAGTTACGATGGCTTGTCACCTTCTTTCTTCAGACGGCTTCAGAAATGAATAAAGTCAAATATTAGTTAAACATTTAATGTTAAGTTTATTTAATGCTAAAACAAATAACATACCTGTAATAATCTTCCTGACTAGGTATAGGCCCACCATGGAGGTGGTGTCCATGTAGCCACTGCTGCTCCATAGCCATCCGCTGCAGCTCTGCAGACTGGGCATGCATAGCCTGGAGTTGGTGGGCAGCAGACATCTGAGGGATTGGCCCCTGCAGCTCTCTTGGATATGCAGGTCCTGAAAAAACATTTATTATACAAAATGACAAGTGTAAAACATTTCACAGTAATGTAAAAACACTCACCAAACAGTGGGTGCCTCAGCATCTCATGATCATGAGGCAGGTCACTGAGCAGAGCGTTTGGGATTGGTCCTCCTGGGAAAGGAAATCTAGCCAAACGTGGCCCTGTTGCCATTGGATCCACAAGCGGATGGGGACTGGAACCTATAAAACAATGATAAAACACTCCAGCATGACTGCTGACTGAACAGGTTCTCAACACACTGTTGTAAAGTCGGACCTTGGCCGAGGGGGTCCTGCTGGTGCAGGTGGAGGTGTGAGTGAATATGGGAGTGCTGGTGGTGATGTGGCGTCACATTGAGCATCTGAAGCCTGGCTGCTGGGTCAGTGGCCACTGAGGCCATTCTCTCAGCATGAAGACGCTCTGCCGTGAGCCGTTCGGCGTAGCTCAGCTCTGGCCGCAGCTGTGGTCCTGCCAGCGCCATCCTCTCACGCTCCAGAAGCCCAGGATGAAAGGATGCAAAGGGGTGAGGAGGCCCTGGAATATGTGGGAGAGCGAGTGCACCATGTCTGACAAAGTGCTCCATGGGATTAGCAGAGGGGTGCAGTGTCTCCAGCTCTGGGGCTTTTACTTCATATCCTGGCTTCATCCTCTCGCGCAACTCTCTCTCTCTCAAATTTCGGAGCTCACGCTCCCGTAAACTTGGATCAGTACTGTACAGGCCAGACATGTGGTAGGCTAGCAAAGGGTCTCCGGGGCTCAGCGACACATAGAAAGGGTGGTTTCGGTTGGTGGGAGACATGACGTGTGGCCGAGCGTATTCACTGAGTGTGCGCAGAGCGGGAGTATCAGGACCGATGTAAGGAGGCACCGCTGCAACAGTGGTGGGAGGCTGCTCAAAGGAAGGCCGACCATGGGCCGTGATCTGAGCTTCACTCATACGGCTGTCATGAGAGGAACTGGAGGCTTTCTGCACGCAAACAGAAAGAATACCAATGTTATACATATTATTAACCATATTTTAACATATTCAAAAATATTCTACAACTCACAGTGCTCCTGTCAGCATCTCTTTCTCTCTCCCTCTCTCTCTCCTTCTCTCGTTCGCGCTCTTGTCGAGCATTGAGCTCTGCTTCTCTCCTTGACCTCTCTACAGCCTCCTCTCTCTTCTTGGCCAACTTTGATGATGACAGTGGAGTAAAGAAAAAGTCTGTTCGGGCACATGAGTTATAACCACGATCCAGGTGCTTAATGAATCTGTAGAAAAACAATGGGAAATTCTTAAATTAAATATGGCTGTATTGTATTACAGAGACTGTTTGCTTTTGTGTTGTATGCAACATAGGCGCAGCAATAGTTCAGTTTGGTAGCATGCATCTACTGATTCAAATGTCAGAGGGTCAAAATGCATGCATTATAAAATGTGACAATTTTGCATGTTCAAAATAAAAACACAATCACAATTATCATATTTACTGGAAATTGAATATAGTGGTAAGTCTTCTGAGTCATACCTAGCAGACTGGCTGGCGTGGCTGGCCATGTTCACCACAGTTGGCTCTGGAGAGGGGCTTCTGGGGGGTGGAGGCGGGCTCTCTGGCTCCTCAACTTCATCTATTGGCTCCTCCTTCACCTGAACTAGAATGCCTGTGGGACATGAGGGTCGCAGTGGAGGCAGGGACGACTGAAGGCTCTGGATGGGCCCGATGGCAGATGCAGAAACGGATGTGATAGAGCTGGAAGTGGCAGGTAGATGAGAACTACCCATGCTTTTGGCAGAAAGATTCTGCACCTGAGAGATGACTGGCAGCTGCGTGGACACAGGCTGAGGCATCATCTGCAGCGGAGGAGGAGCTGCCCCTGGAGGGTGCTGGTTAGGTAGAGAGCTGAGTGGCTTCAGGGCAGGAGGAGGAGGCAGGTTGGCAGGCATCTGTGGGTATGGGGAAGCAGGCGAATGTGGCACCTGTTTATGTGAAGGAGGGATGGGTGTGGTGGGAGGCGGCTTGATCTGTGGTCCTGGTAAAGGACTCTGGGGCAGCTGTGGTTCTCTGTAGAAGATTGGTGCTCTCTGGGATGGTTGTGGTGGATGCTGGGGTTGTGTGCTACCACTGTTAACTGCAGATGGGACCTGGAATGGTGCAGAGAGTGGAGTGTCCTGCCCTGGACCAGATGTAGACACTTGGTGTGGATGAGTGTTAGAGGCAGTGACAGTCTGACTGGTGATGATCTGTGTGGGCTCTGGGGATGGAGATGGTGGGGAGTGAGAGTCAGTGGAGGGGCTCCTTTGAGGAGGGGGAGGAATGATAGCAGGACCCTGAAATGGAACAGTGTGTGAAGCTGATGCCTCGCCCGGAGGAGCAGCAGAAGAGGCAGCCGCTGGCTCTGACTGAGTGCCATTGGGCTGAGCAGAGGAGTCGGAGTCGCTCTCGTTGCCCTGTTGTGGGCTAGGAATGCTGGGAGATGAGCTGCGGTTATCCTGATCAATATCTTTGGTGTCACTGCTGCCATCATCTTGAGCACTGCGGCTTTCTGACGAGCTTTCCTCTTCAACTTCAGCCTCTCCCTCTGACCGGGAACCCTGAGGGTCCTGAGGGAAAATTTAACAACTTCACTACTGTAGCCTGTGATGGCAATGGTTTGTGATTACGCTTTTGTATTAAATCAGAAGTTATCCCACCTGAGTCTTTGGCCTTTTAGCTGTGATTTTTTCTGACTCATCAGGTTCCATAGCAGGGCTCTCTCTAACTCTTTTGGTTGACTTTGAAGACACAATCTCCTCCTTTATTTTCTAAATAAATACACATAGTAAGTTACACACACTATAACCACATAATAATTGAATTTAGTAGCATATGAAACACATATACAGTATATTCATATTTGGAACAACTTCTCTTTCCAATCTTTTGCGTGATAGTGTTAAAACACAGTATATACAGGGTAGTCTATATTACCTTGTTTGTCCTCTTAGTGGAGTCGTTTTTATTTTCTGCAGCAGATGCTCTTGTAGCACACCCAGAATGACTGTTACGATCATCATTAGTGGGGGAACCAGTGATTCTTCTGTGGCCACTTCGTAAAGATGACAACTGCTGTAAAATGAAAATGAAACTACAATTAACAACTATAAAAACTTAACAAATAAGTATATAATATTTGAGTAATGCTACACAATCAAAAACTACAGCTTAGGCTAGTTTGATACATCCTTATGTTCATTTATTCCAGGTAATAAAATGTCTAAAAGCAAATGCCTCAGGCTTACAGGTGCTCTACTTCGCCGTGTCCTCATGCCATGCTTGCTGTTCACCTCTTCTTCCTCCTTAACAGGTTTGAACATGAACAGGGAGCCACCTGATTTTTGTGATGGTGGAAGGCAGCCATGTTTGTTTTCATATGTGCGACAGCGTGTGCACAACACAGGGTTGTTCTTGGCCCCTTGGTGCCAATCCTTTGAGTCTAATAGGGGAATAATTTGGAAAAAAGATAGTAATTCAAATTTTGGTAATGGGGCAGACAGTAGTTCATCTTGAGTGAAAGAGAGAACATACTTGTTGTACCACAGTGGCTGCAGCTCTTAACATCTTGCTCACTGTCTTCACTATCGAGGTCATCCTCACTGGCTGAACTTGCATCATCTACAAAGAAATTGATTAGTTTCATTCAAATGTCAAACAACAGTGTAAAATGATGAATGACTAACTTGAATAATTCTGTGATGGCGCATTTGAAGAAGCTGCAGCAGAGCGTGTTTTGGCTTTTCGTGCGGATGGCTGGCGGCGCTGCTGTCGATAGGCTCTGGTTCCAGCAGCCTCCGGAGTCTTCTTCCAGTGATAGTAAAAAGTAATCAGCTCACCCTGGTTATAACAACATTATACTTTAGGAGGAAACAACACAACATTGTATATTTATTTTTCCCAAAACATTTCTGCTTATAAATCGGTAGAAAAAAAAACATAAATTACTGTTTTCTTGCTGGGCAGAAAGTCTTTTCTAATGCGGAAGAAATTTTTTCCATATTGTCTGAGGCCCTTAATAAAACGTTTCTGAAAAGAAAGGAGTAATTATGTAAAAAAAAAATGTTTTCAATATTCTTATTGATGCATTTACTGCATAATATGTAACCTACCACATCATCCTCTGACCAACATTTTTCTATAAGTTTTGGCAGTGGCTTTTTCACAAGACGCTGTAGGGCTTTTGCGGCATCATAATGGCTTGCATGAAGCTAAGAGAGATTGTAATTATCTACACACATTTGTATTGTAAAAAACAAATATTGAGAAGATATTTTAAATGCCTTACCATGTTCAGTGCATTAAGAGTGGTGTCATCACGAGAGGCTGCTAAACATCCATCCTCAGTTGAACCACCATCGCACATTCCTGCAAATGCTGCCATGCTCCTGATAGACATGCGAAAAATAGATTTTTGACAGGGACATGACCCCATAATCATGAAATGTATCCTAAAGTATAAAGTAATACATACAGTAGAGCACTTGAACGCTACCCCTCAGTGCACTTTACACCTGGTAAGTACTGTCTCACCTGGCCGCTCGCAGATACATGAGCAGGTCACAGTCATTGACCCCTGGTGTCCACATGAGCTCCTCATTCTCTGTCTGAGTCTGTAAGGCAGACTGTGGTCGTGGTTGCAACTCTGGCAGCTTGGCCTGCAAATAAATATTTGTTTGCATAACAAAAACGAACAATGGCCCATACTGTTGTTTAGGATAGATAAAGAGCTTTCATGATTGTATGATTTAAAGTAATAGCTTGTTTATTTACCTGATGACTAGGCCCCACTCTTATCTCTCCTTGTGTGCTGTTCAGGCTCCTGCAATAGGAATGTTAAAAATGTAATTGAATTAAATGCGTATATGCATTGTTATTCACTGAATGATGCAGTGGACCTGAGCGAGTTTACTACTTTGTTTACTGTTCATACTGTGTCCAGGCATTTAAATCACTATATGACCGCGGTGCACACAGCTTTTCTCCAGTAGACAGTGGTTTCAGCGAGAACATCCCGCCTCCACAATCACCGAGAGCCAATCTCAGCGGTGACCTACGGCGTTTCCTTATATTACATGAATGAAACCCGACGCTGGTCAACGCAAATGACTGTCAATCAATCACACTTGAGCCGCTAATTTCTTCGGTCACCATTTCAAGAACAGTGTGTGCTGTCTTGTATATTAACAGGTTGCCATTCGCTCTGGCGCACGTTGTCCTTAATCAGAATGTGCAGATTTAAGGCCTTATATCTCCATCGGTGTTAGTTTTCACAACATGTCGCTGACCTAACCTTGCTAGCTGCATACAGACGACCATGTAAATATACAGGTCAAGCCCAAAGGCGAGCCATTAGTCCCAACGCGTTTGGATTAATCCAGTGACGCGCACAGTTTACTACAATTGCTTTACTTCAAATTGTGTATGCAGACCAATCGCAAAGGTAACAAAATACTACTGAATTTAACCACCAAACATCGGCTAGCTGCTAACGAGACAGTAACATAACGCTGCGATTTTATTTGGCTAGCTTGTTAGCCAGACACCAACTTCGTGACCACTGACACGCTGAATATTTTACATTAGCGCTCTTTAAAGTGCCGTGACAAACCACATACCATATAAAATGAGTATCATTCGCCGATAACAGCAGGTATTAAGTAGATTAAGTTACCTCCGCGGACTGAACAGGTCGTCCATGTCGAGGGATGTTTGGATGTGGCTTGTTGACACTACGCAGCGCAGTGGGCGATACGCACACAAACTATGCGAATCCCCTATTACATGGCTATTCAAAATGGAGGCGGTGTAGTGCAGGCAGTCAGTCTATTTTCTCAGCGCAGTGACCTCAGCGGCAGCCACAGCCAGCCTTCAAAGTTGCCTGGTGTACATTACTGAGCATGTGCCGAGGATAAGCAGCCACTGGCTCCGCTCATCAGCTGCTGCTCAGGCATTCATGAATCAAACATCTCACAGAGAGCGCCCATGGATGTATTGAGCGTCACATACGATTAATTACCCAGATGATAGTAAGAAACTGTTGGGAAAAGCAGTAATTAAGCGTTTATAATGACAGTAGTAAATGGAGGAAAATCCTTTCTTCAATGTGATAGTGTCAGAAATACTGCCTATAGAAATAAACTCTCACATAGCCTAAATGCAAAATAATAGTCCCATATGAAATTATTTCAGACAATCACATGACAACATGCTTTTTATTATATGTCAATTATAAGAAATAAGAAATTATGTCAAGTGTTCTGGTAAAGCTAATACAAAGTTCACCTAATGCTAGTGCTCTATTTCATAGCCTATAAAGTTACTTCTTCCTTTACATTAATGGTCTTCTGAAGTTCTTCCCAGCAAAGCGAGCTTTGTCTCCCAACTCTTCTTCAATCCTGTAAACATTTATTCATTATAAAATAGTAGACTATAAGGCTTTATTGTTATTACAAAAACACCAAGACCACTAACTAGGCCTACACTTATTTTACAGCATACATTTGAATTTCCCCTCTAGTATAAATAAAGATATCTAAAGATAAATAAAGTAACTCAGATTTTAATATGTGTAATTACGCCGTTAACACTTACCGAAGAATCTGATTGTACTTTGCCAAGCGCTCTGAGCGACAAGGGGCCCCAGTCTTGATCTGAAATTATTAATGAATTGTGTGAATGTTTGCAAGGGGACCACTACTACTCAAAGGACAAATGTAATTATTATGTTGCAAGCCCTACCTGTCCAGTGCATAATCCAACCACTAAATCTGCAATAAAAGTGTCTTCAGTTTCTCCAGAGCGATGGCTGACCATCACGCCCCATCCGCTTTCCTGGGCCATTCTGCATCTACAAAGTAACAAGAATTGTGCAATGCACTTTACAGTACACAAGTGAATTGCATTTGTTTCTTTAGTATTGTGGTTTCCTATTAGTACATACGCCCTCATGGACTCAGTGACAGTGCCAATCTGGTTGACTTTAAGCAGGAGGCAGTTGCAAGCCCTCTCCTCCACAGCTTTACAAATGCGAGAGGGGTTGGTTACTGTGAGGTCGTCTCCCACCACCTGAATGTCAGTGCTGCCTGTGAAGTTAGTCCAGGCTGCCCAGTCATCCTGATCAAAGGGATCCTCAATGGACACCACTGGTGCCAATCAAAACAGATGGGGAAAGAGATTCAGTTTAAAGCAAAAGTTAAATCTCCAATGTAGCTATTTGTTTTGTTTTGTTTTTTTCACTACAGCCATTTGTTGTTACTGTAGGCTAAACTGAGGCAGTTTATTTTAGCTCTAATCTCATTTTAACATAACAACAAATGTTATTTTGTGTGGTTAAGACAGTCTCAGACCTGGAGAAGAAATTAGAAATACAGTGATGCCAAGATAAGATGCATACAATTACTGCCAAGGCTCTGATTCAGGATTGATATACAGTATTTCATGTACTGAATATTTTCATGAAAATGGTCAGTAAAACCACTATTTGCAGAATATATTCATCTGTACTGCCAACTCTGATACAGTATTTTATTTTAATATATATCGCATCCTGTTCAATTCCCGTTTTTTTGGATTATATTATTCTCTTGCTACCTAAAGTTTTATTTTATTCAGTGTAAATAAGAGATGTATATACTGTTTATTGATTTATTCATACCCATTTGCAAACTTATTTTCTTGGCAGATTTAATTACTTTTTGCACCCCCCTGTGTGACTTTATCGTAAGAGCTGTTGAAACAAGGACATTTCTCCATTGTGAGATCAATAAAGTCTTATCTTACTTTCTGCAAAGAGTAAACAAAATATCCATTGTTTTTCTGCCCTGGAAATACTAGATTTGCCATCATGTTAACTAAATAATAATTAACCTATTGCAAAAGTGAACATGCCTGGATAATCTTTCACAAAGCTCTTGTACAGATCAGCAAGCTCATCAGGAGAGATGTAGCGATTTGGATCGTCTTCAGATTTGAAGTCCAGGTCGTACTGTCCGTTCCTGTAAAATTCAGATGCTGCCACGTCCATGCCGATAACCACCTCATTTGTGTACCCTGCTTTGGCAATGGCCTCCTTCAGCAACTCCAGAGCTATGGATCAAAATCACAGAAGAATAAAGATACAGATAAAAATATATAAAAAGTAAGGATAGACATCACTGAACTAATCTTTCAATAATAAGGACTTGCTAAAACCTGGTCTCCAACCAAATTCTCTAGATTGATTCTGGCATAAAAGTGTGACATCACACCAAACATGCAAATACAACAAAGTATAATTCATAATTTGAATTTAATCATATTTAAATAATAATAAAAATATCTACTTGTTGCGTTATGATATTGTCCTATTTCTTTACTGGTAGGCTCTGGAAGACCCTAAAATTATCTTGGATAACAAAAAACATTTACTCTCTACAGTGAAATGAGATAATCTGTCAAATGCCTTTCCTTCATTTTCACATGGTAATGTAGATATAAATGTAAAAAAAATGATTGACCTTCCTTGTTCTCCAGAATGTTTGGAGCAAAGCCACCTTCATCACCAACATTGGTAGCATCCTGACCATACTTCTTCTTAATCACATTTTTCAGATTATGGTACACCTCTGCTCCAATACGCATAGCCTCTTTGAAAGTTGTAGCACCAATGGGCAGAATCATGAATTCCTGCATGGCAAGTTTGTTGCCCGCATGTGATCCACCATTGATGACATTAAAAGCCTGTGTCATACACAACATTATAATAGTCATCCTAAGGCATGTAATAACAGGGTTAGATGGGTCATCTAAAATCTTACAGGCACAGGCAAAATAACTTCTGGATTTCCAGCCAGGTCAGCGATATGACGATAGAGGGGGACACCTTTCTCTGCAGCACCAGCCTTGCACACAGCCAACGACACACCAAGAATTGCATTGGCTCCCAGTTTGGCTGTTTTGCAATAATGAAGATTTAAATGATCAAAGGGTCAAGATCCAGCAGTAGCACATAACAATTGCAATTAGGCATTGTAGTAGCAGTAATAACAGAAAGTGGTAGTACTAGGGTTGAGTTGCAGGAGCAGTATATTTGAAATATTATAATAAAATAATTAGTAAATTCACCTTTGTTCTCAGTGCCGTCCAAGGCAATCATCATGTGGTCAATGGTCTCTTGATCCACCACAGATACATTCTAAATACAAAGAATAAAAATATTACAAGGTAGGCAAAATAATAATAAATGCTGATAAAGAAAACATCAGAACTCACTTGGCCCACAAGAAGAGGCGCAATTATTGAATTGATGTTATGTACAGCTTGTGACACTCCTGTGATGAAAAGGATAAATATGAAGCATGGACATGATAAAGTACAAACATTAGCCCTGATGGATTAATGCTACTGGTAAAAACAAAAAGTCTCTTTGTAGTTAAACTTAAGTTTATGGTCTGTGTGGCAGTAACAGGTCATGCATTGCTTCACAACTTAATTCTGGTTGATTGCCTTGAATATTTTCTGGGGCATAACAATTGTAACTTTGTTACATAACATTTCATATGACTGATAGCAGTTCATCATTTGCAATTCGAGGCATTGCTTGGCAAGCATATCATCTAAAACACTGACAAAAAGAGAACAAAGGCAGTCTGTAACATTTTGAGCTATGTTATTTAAAAAGTTCGACAAACCTTTTCCAAGATAGCAAGACTTGTCATTATCCCTGAGCTCCAAAGCTTCATAAATACCTGTTGAAGCACCACTAGGTACGGCAGCCCTGGACAAGCCTGGAGACAGCATAGACTGTTAATTACAGGATTATAATATTGGAAAAACTTGCCAGTGCAAAAGACACATAATCTACTTTTTCTTACCTTTTTCAGTGTAGAGATCAACCTCAACGGTGGGATTTCCTCGAGAATCAAAGATCTCTCTGGCATGAATCCCCAGAATGGACATGATTTTGACCTTGAAAACGACACTTTTTATTCTACCTTATGTAAAAGTGCAACATGCAAACACACACATTCAAAATACAAATGCAATTTTTATGTATTTATCTTTCTTAGCATTGTATAATCCAACAAGAAAACTTACCTTAAACTGCCTTCCTGAAAGCTCACAAAAATACCGACCTAGCTGCAAGCTTAAAGTACTGTTAAAAGACTTGCTGCAGCTCAATTGGATTAGGACCAGGACTCATCTGATTAATCACATGGGTATAGGAAGTAGAAATGGCTGCATCTGGAAAAGCAATGTTAAATTTGCAGTGACGTGTGACATAGTGTTATTACTGTGTTATAGCAGAAGTAAAATATATTTAGAGACAAATAGATAGTTTATCTATGGCCTGCCCAAAGGAGTGAATGAATGGCTTTAATAGGCTTAATTGTTGTCGCCCTCTAGTGTCACAAAAAATGTAAACAAAGAACAAATAAAACCTAATATCTATCGTAGCAATAGGGTTATCCCTTTAGTTAAAACTGACCCATTTAGTTTGGAATTTTTAAATCAATTTTTATTCATATGTAAATTTCCATGTACACTTACAGTTCTAGCTACATCACGATTTGTGGTCGAATACAGGTTCAGTTTTGCTGGGTCCCGTCTCATGTGGGAGTTGTAGGAAATGAGGCTGCTGATAAGCTGGCAAAAAGGGCCCTTACAAGTAGTGTTTCCCTTAATGTTGATTTGAGTAAGTGTGAAGCAAAGTCGATCATTCTCCAGAGTATCATGCCTCTATATAAGACATTTGGGACTCTGATGCAAAAGGCAACTCCTGTACGACTGAGAACCTACTCAAACTCTGATGCAAAAGGTAGACACTTTTATAGGATTCCAAATTTTGTCAATTCAAGTAAAGTTGGTTCCACAAACAGGAGTAGAAGACTATAGCTCCATCCGAATCAGTCTAATTATACCCACTAACACTAACACTAGCTCCTAACTCCTTAACCTTTGGTGGGGTCAACCTTTAGATCACTATGCAGTTAGGGGCTAGGAGCTATGCCGTGGTTACACAATTCGACGATGCTCACTCAGCGGAAACAACGGGGGAAGTGACGTCAGCAACAGTTTTCTTTTCACAAATGCAGTTTACAGATCAGACACTAGGGGGCGGAATATTCAAACATAATATTCATTTAAATAAATCTGTGAAATCTGGAGGCTAAAATGTCTGTATTTTATTGCACACCACTGACTTTGATGTCAACAGGTTTTCAATGAAGAGCAGTTGAACCTCGGGGTTCACCACTGTCTCTGAAAGTTACACCAGCCACTTAAATGAAGGCAGACAGACAACAGACCATAATAAAAATCAGTTTCAGATTCACTTCTATCACAGATATGAAATGCCCTGGACACACTTTGGTTCATGTCAGAGCCATATAAGAATGCCACTCCTCCACGTTATTATGGAGCTTAAAGCATGTGGTTCATTTGCATATTTGCTTTCGTAACAAAACTGGCTCATTTAGTCCATATCCTGCACTGATCTAAACTGGCTCATTTAGTCCATATCCTGCACTGATCTAAAATAATAAGGCTCTGTGGAGATAGTCACTTTTATAAAGTTTGTCTTGTGCAGATCATTTTATAACACGTGTCTGTCAATCATGAACCGTGTCGTGCAGAGA
>OMNZ01016955.1:0-13294 GCA_900303255.1 Lesueurigobius sanzi
CAGGTGTGACTCAAATAAACTCAAATGTTGTCAATAAACCTATCAGAAGCTTCCCACGACATGCCATCATCATCTGGGCTTTCCCAAATAGTTTAATGGCACAGTAACCTTAGTGTATGTAAACTTATGACTTTCAAGAAAATAATAAAAAATTGTCTAAAAAAATATCTCTGTCATTATTCTGGCATTTAGAAAATATAAATAATTTTGGTTATCCTGGTTGACCTAAAACAGGAAACCTTTATTTTGATTTCATGTCAAACAATGACAAAAAAAATGTGTATGTGTCTTTTTATTCAGTGTATGTAAACTTATGATTTCAACTGTATATATATATATATATATATATATGAACTGCACTGCCAACTATATCACATCCTATTCAATTACTGTTATATTGATATACTGATATTCTTTCCTCTAGAGTTGTATCTCATTTTATTCAGTGTACACAAGAGATGTTTATACAGTTTTTTTTTTTTTTACTGATAAACGCTAAAGAGACGTTTATTTTAGTTTGATTCTACCCTAGTATTATTATTACCTGTTTGCAAACTTACTTTCTTCTGTGATGACACATTTCCTGACTTTTTGCACACCCTGTGTGATCTTGTCTTAAGAGCTGTTGTGACAAGTAAATTTCTCCATTGTGAGATCAATCTCATCTCATCTTATGAAATCAATAAAATCAAATTGTCAGTAGAAAGATAGGCTGGGATGAATGCTGCAGTAGGCTCAAGAATGTAGAAGACCTCTCGGACCTCTTGTGTTCCTGCCTCACACTCTCATGGTACGGTTTCAGCAAGTATCTTTTCTATTTGTGAAGAAAATCAAATATTGCAAACACTTAATTTTCTATCTGACTAGACATAAGGTCAGTCAGTATTTAGAAAAAAAGTCATGAAATGAACAGAATTATTTTAAAAAGCATAAAAATAAGTTAAATTTCCTATTCATTTACATTCATCACAACATGGCCGACAGTGTATTACTATGGTCATGTCCTATCTGGAGTTGTATTAAAGATCTTTGGAGGGCAGCCTGAAATATTATCCTGGTAAATATGGTAACTAGCTTTTTGCTAATATCTCTGTAATTCCTGGGCCAATCCACGTGAAACAAAAACTGTCACATTGTCTTATTATTTTCTCATAAAGGTGTCCAAAGGTGGTGACAATATTCCAAAAAGATGTGTGTGATGTAAAGGACTTTCAGACATAAGAATAATATGTGAATCCAATCACTATCAAACCTATCAATCATGGTCTGGGAGAACATTAATAAATTTTCATTTTGGGAATTTTCTTCAAACGGTTTCTGCCTCATAGAGTTATAACTGCACCGGCTCCAACTGAAACAGAATTGTGTAACGTGAACGCAACCTATTGACTGTTTATACACCTATGGGAGCTCTTCCAACAAACCTTAATAAGGCAATAATGCTGATTCAGCCAAGAGAGAAACGGCTTCGTGAGCACAATGCGAGAAATATAAAGGCTAAAGAGAAAGAATCATTTGTCATATGCCCTCAAGCTTTCACCTTAAATAAATCATTCTTAAATTTCTTAAGAGAGATGTCTTTTTCTACAATCCTAAAAGTCCATACCCCTTAACTAAGAACAATGCATAATGAGAGAAGAGCCAACCTTGGAATATAACAGATGCAAAGTCATAGAAATACTTAAACATCCGGAGGCGTTTACTGTGAGCGATTAGCTCTGAATACAAAGTGTTGTTTTTATCTGCTAGTAACAGTATTCAGCGACCGCCTGAGATAGCTTACACATCCAAGTTGTAAATCACCAGGAACCCTGCATTTTGCCAAAACATAAACAAAACCTGGACCAGACCCACACCATACGGCTGCGTCTCCCACTGTTTACCACACGCACTAATCAGCTCACATATCACTGCTTGGGCTGTCTGTTTTTCAGTCTATGGCAGACTCTCCTTTATCTCTGGTTTTAAAATGCCTGCGGGGTTCACAATAGACCCCGCAACATGATGCAATTCCTGCCCGCACCAACAAGAGAGGCAGGCTGCGTCTTATTTAGACGCTCGACAGGATCAGAGCGCTGTGATGAGACGGAGACTGTTGAAACGAATGGCGTCTTTAGTGTAAGCAGCGGCGCCTTTGAGCGAGCACAGTAAATGACAGGTTATATCCAACACGTGTCTACGAGGGCTGTCACTAACGATTATTTAGGTAATCGATTAATCGGTCAATTATTTTTACGATTAATCGATTAATCGGTTGGCGCAAAAAGGTGCATGGAAAGTGTAAATGTTAAAAGCTTTTTGCACATGAAGCTAAAGTGACAGCGTTTGAGGACGTCTTGATGGAGTAAAGTTAAAGCTAATGTTTGTAGGATGCTCTTTGTACAAGTTCCACATGTCATTCCTCATTTGAAAGCTAAGAACTTCTAAAATTCACTCTGGGATTGTAAAAGTGAGAGCGAGAGAGTCCTCTTTCTGCTCGAATTAGATTATGATCCAAGATTTGGAACAATCAGAGCAAAAATATTTGCAAAAAAAACTTCCAGAACCAATGCCTTCAGAGTCAACATAGTTTTTTCACAAAAAATACAAAATTTTGATGTAATTCTTACTCTGTCTGAGTCTGTATATCCCAGAAACGATTAATCGACAACTATTTCAATAATCGATTAGTTGACGATTAATCGATTAGTTGTTTCGGCCCTAGTGTCTACCACAGATAAGTGGAGTGAACAGCTTTTGCAACAAGTCTTAATGACATGCAGAGGAAAACACATAGAAATATTTGCATTACACTATATAGAGGATGTCCCAAAAAATGTATACATACTTTAAATAATTGGAAATGAGACTTTTGTGATGTTTGCGTGTCCGTTGCTTCATGTTGTGAGCAGTGCCTGGACCAGAACGGACGTCAGTTTGAACAGGCGTTGACAAAACAATAAAATATTTTCTGTAGATTCTAGAGACGGGTTTCAAAGTTGACAAACATGAGACGCATACTGGGTGCATAAACCATACGCTTCCAATATCACACATTAGTAATAGATATCAGTTGTTTACATTGGTTATGCTTGAATAATGGCAGTGATGAACCGCTAGCTGTCAAGGCTAGAAAGCTAAAGAAATACAGGTAATGAGTGGAGGACAGAGGAGCCTCTTAAAGAAGAAGTTACAGCTCTGTGAGAGCCAGAAATCTTGCTTGTTTGTAGGTGACCAAATACTTATTTTCCACCATAATTGGCAAATAAATTCTTATAAAATCAGACAATGTGATGACAATTACAGGCCTCTCTCATCCTTTTAAGTGGGGTATTGAGTTGTGTCAATCAACCATCCAATCGGCTTAGTGATTTGTGATTTTCTGGATTTTTTTTTTTTCTCATTTTGTCTCTCATAGTTGAGATACATCTATGATGGAAATTACAGGCCTCTCATCTTTTTAAGTGGGAGAACTTGCACAATTATTGGTGGCTGACTAAATACTTTCTTGCTCCACTGTATTACTACTAAAAATGTATTGGAAGTATTCCGTCATTTTATGTTTTATACATAAATTATACATAAAAATTGACAAACTTGCCTATATTTTTGGACAAAGTCTAAATAATGGTATAAATTCGACCTTGTTTTCTAGGGTTCGAAACTCAATAAATCAGGCTAGGAATTAAATATTGAAAAATCCCTCTGAACAAACCTTCAAAATATTGTTTAGTACAAGACTGGAAAGTTTGGAGTCATTGAATTTACAATTTCTCATATAGTTCTACGGAGAAATGTTGAACCAGTGCAATAATTACACTCCTTATTGTAAAGATTAGTCCATTTATTTGTTTCCAGGTGAATGTTTATATGTTAAGAGAATGAACGGAATGAGATTTACCTGCAGTGTCTCTCCCCTGTATCGACCAAATGCAAAACTTCAATGTAACCAAGAAGCCAATGTGAAAATTCTTTGGAAGCTTTTGTAGTTTTTGAGTGGTTTCGGTCGCCCACCCGAGCTTATGTAACCAGTGAGCGAACTGATCCAATGTCGATGCACTTTCAGGAGGTTTTATCTTTAGACTTCAGGCTAATGGCAGCACTGGCCTTGTTTCAGTCTCTTTCTGACTCGAACAAAACGTCCTCTCACCCACACCGCATTAAAGCAAGACGAATTAAAAGCCGTCAGAGCAGTATATGATCTAAAAGGTGTCTGATGTAATTAATGACTTCTAGAGAAAGATAAACACGATGTTATGGCTAAAAAATCTTGAAATGTGGATCTTTAACCCACTGAACTGTTAAGCACCAATCAAGCAGAAAATTATGATTCCTGATAGATGAAATGAAGACAGATTATCTACTCGCCACAGCACCTGTTAGTGGGAGGGATTTATCAGACAGCAAAGAGGCATTTTGTCTTTGGTGCATTACAAAAATGAGAACTGGGCACGGACTTCAGTCAAATTTTGTCCAGTGCCAAATTCTGATGTTCAATGAGTAGATGAGCGTTCACTAAACTGCAGCTCTGTGCGTTTTGATCTGCCTCAAAAAGGACCAAATATAAAATAATTATTATAAGAAGAGAAAAGGTCGGTAGTGAATGTGATCTTGTTCCATGGCATCAGTTGGCCAATACAGTGGTATGAAAAAGTTTGGGCACCCCTGTAAATTTTCATGATTTTCCTTTATAAATCATTGGTTGTTTGGATAAAAAAAAATCCAGTTAAATATATCATATAGGAGACAAACACAGTGATATTTGAGAAGTGAAATAAAGTTTATATGATTTACAGACAGAATTTAGGCACCCTTGCATTTTATTGATTTTAATACCTTTAGCACTAATTATTGGAACTCAAAATTGGTTTGGTAACCTCAGTGACCCTTGACCTCCATACACAGATGAATCCAATCATGAGAAAGGGTATTTAAGGAGGCCAATTGTAAGTGTTTCACCACTTTGCATCTTCTCTGAAGAGTGGCAACATGGGAGCCTCAAAACAACTCTCACATGACCTGAAAACAATGATTGTTCAACATCATGGTTTAAGGGAAGGATACATAAAGCTATCTCACAAATTTAAGCTCTCAGTCTCAGAGCATTGTGAGGAATTGGAAGACCACAGGCTTGTACTTTGTTCAATGTTCAATTCCTTCCTGGTTTAATTGAGTTTGGAGCCCCAAAAATCAAGGCAAAATTTGAAATATCCAAAATCCTCTCTGAACAAATCTTTGTAACTAATATGTCAATAAAATACATTCCAGAAATGTGCCTGTTCATTGTTTACCAGGGCCGGTCCGAGCATTCACGAGGCCCTAAGCGGAATTATGTCATGGGGCCCTTGCAACCATTAAATTTTGGATAGACATATATTCATGAAAGAAAATTAGAGTCAAATCATCCTTCATTCTATCTAAAAGAATGTCCTCTGCAACCAGAAATTTAGAAATGAGTCAAACTTTCTTAAAATGTGTATATTTGCCCTTGATTTGAGTAACTAATTTCAAGAATTCTACCAATAGGATGCGTTATTTTAATCTAATCTCACTCAAAACTAGATAAAAACAATATTAATTTACTTAATAAGAATGTTGTTGACTTACTGGCACATTTCTTGAAATTAGTTACTCAAATCAAGGGCAAATATACTCGTAATGAAATTTCTAGATTTATTTTTGCAGTGTACTCGTTATTTTGCGGAGACATTCGATATTTGAGGGAAATTCTCAGTCTGCTGTTGGTCTCTGCAAACAGCTCTTTGGTCGTACAAAGTGGGCATTTTCTCACGTTTGGCCTCTTGGACTGATGCGTTTAGCCTGGATTTGTGCAGAAATCCTTTGACTGTTGTCCTTCCAGTAAAATCTCCCACAGAGTGGAGCAGCACGTGTGTAGTGCTGCCAAAACGCGGTTCGGCCTCGTCTCGTTCAGCTGCATCTTAGGAGGTCTCTTATTTTGAAGGGCCTGCTGTGTGGGTGAGAGCCTATACCGCTTTTGATCCAACATGATCCAGTCTGTAACTAGAAGTGATTTACATGTCCAAATAAGAGGTTTGGAGTATGGAACTGGTCTCTTGTTATTGATATCTTTACAGTGGCTATGCAAAATAGACAGAATGTTGTATGAAAGGAATGAAAGCAGGCATAATTTGTAATGTGGATGTTATGGCTGAATGATCAAAACTCCCTTACTGATATTTAAGAATCATTTTACTGTAGGTTTGAGCCATTCACTTGACTGTGTTTAGATATCTGTCACTTTGTAGTCAATGCAAAAATAAAAAAAGGACTCCAGCAGTTCAGAACGAACCAGGGCTACGTGGACCCCTGGGGGTACGCAAGAGCTTAGCAGGGTGAACTTGGAATCATTTTGGATACAAAACTTGTATTTTTTTATTTTTTATTTTTGATGGTTGTGTTAAATTTGCTTTTGAACGTTGGTTTGTTTTGTTTTATTTCAGTATCAAATATTGCCAATTCATTTCTCTATTTAATGGAATGTTTGAAAATCGAAAGTAATTAAATGTATACAGATGTATGTATGTACTGTATGTATAGTATGTGAGCATTAAAATAGCATTGAAAAGTATTAGATTTGATTTGCTGCTGCATGAACAACAGTAAACAGGAAAAGTTGGAGAGCATTTAGCTATTGGTGCTAATACATTTTTACTCATTTTCGACCTAATCAACAAAGCCCTTGAGGCAGGGGGTACTCGAGTATGAATGAAAGGCCCAAGGGGTACACCTTCTCTCCTAGAAGCCCCCCCTGTTCAGGATGGATACAGGCGGCAGACCCCCCAGTACAAAACTGCAGGCCTCCTAAATGCATTAAATGTAAAAAAAAAAAAAAAAAAAAAAAAATGGTCCTAGTAGGAATTATTTCAAACCAATAAAGTGTTTTCTGCACATGTAGTCCTTTCTTAGTCATGTTTGGGATTTTTTCCCCATTTAATTTACTCAAATAATATCTCTTATGGCCTAACCCTCAGACCAGACAAAGCTCTGGGCCCCCCTGGAGTTCCAGGTGGCCGCCCCCCGCAGGTTGGAAACCACTGCTCTAGAGCATTGGTTCTCAAACAGTGGGTTGGGACCCAAAGGTGGGTCGTGTGAGATTGTTTTTGGGTCGCAGTGGAATTGCATTTTAAAAGCAACGTCTCGTCTCATTAATGACAAAGGAAACTGCTGCTGAGTTATCCACACACAGCCAGACTCTCTTTATACCATGTAAATGTGCTATTCCCGTAATGAGAAATGCATCTACGCACTGTAACCGCGACCCATGTGCGCTCTGGCTCCCAGCGCTCCTCGGTGGACCCTTCGCGATGATAAAAGTGTGTGGTATTCAAGAACACTTTTGTCGTTTTGTCCCATTGGTCGGTGACTGTATAAAACCTTTCTGTGGCCTGTTGTTTTTGTACAACAGCTCAAATGCTAACTTTAGCTTGACTCCTAGCGCTGATGCTCCAGTCCAAACTGCTGCTGTCAGGGGCTAGTCGCTTTTCTCTTTGCATTTTAGTAGCATATTTTCAGGAGATAATTCTCGTTAAAAGTGGACGGTAGCTACAACCATGCTCCACTGCGTCTGTGAGCCGCTTCTGTCTGAAGTGCAGAACATTGTAATAGGCTAATGCTTTTGATACAAATATGAAGCTAAAGACGCCCTATCTAAATAATCCAAAAACACTGACACTGAATACAAATAGGGCCTATTTAATCATATTACATTATAACTATTTGTAGTAGGCCTTGCTCAAAGGGGAGGTCGGTCGCGAGAGATCACCAATAAAAAAAAGTGGGTCACCTAAAAAAGAGTTTGAGAACCACTGCACTAGAGTACCCAGTAACTGACCCCGCTCCTAAACTATATTACGTGTGATTGTCCAATCACACGTAATATTCCCATGAGCTGGGTCAGGCGCTGCTCCGGCATCCACTGCATCCGCCAAAAATAGACTTGTTTCGGTAAACGGAGACGGACCACGCGGAGCTACTGAGCGTGCAACATAGTCTGTGGATATCAGCATCTGTTTAGACAAATACTGTACATATAAGTTGCCATAAAAAAGGTCACACACTTTTGTTGGACCACCTGGTGCATTGTTTTAATAAGATTCTGCTTTTTGACACAAATTTTCAACGCGACTTTGCATCGGTTCCCGGAGGCCTAGAAGGACATGGCTGGGATCATTTTGAAGCCCCAAAGCCCTCTTCCCAATGCAAAACAAACGCAAGTCTCTTCCTCCCGGAGATATTCGCCAAAGTCGTCATCGTCGCGGGTGACACGGGCAAGGGTTAAGGGACAACTACTACAAAACTACACTGAAATCTCACCTACTGTGTCCCGCCTTAATTATCGGTGTTATCCATGAGTACAATGGTGGAAAGTAACAAAGTAAAAAGTACAAATTATAGGTACTTTTACTTTATTTAAGTACATTTTATGATGAATACTTTTTACTTTTACTTCACTACATTTTAGAGCCTGTATCTGCACTTTCTACTCCACTACATTTTTAAATTGGGTTAAAAATAAAAGTATTTTATTTTCCAAGTGACCTCTCTGTGATGAACTGCATGGTTTATTCCCAGTTTAGACCTAGTTTAGTCCTAGTTTAGTCCTGGTTTAGTCCTGGTTTAAACCTGGTTTAGTCCTGATTTATACCTGGTTTAATCTGGGTTTAGTCCTGGCTTAGTTCCAATTTAGACCTGGTTTAGTCTTGGTTTAGTCCTGGTTTAGACCTGGTTTAGTCCTAGTTTAGTCCTGGTTTAGTCCTGGTTTAAACCTGGTTTAGTCCTGATTTACTATGCCACATTAAATTCTTAAAAATACTTTTCCTTTTTCCTTATGAAGTACATTTTACAGTGGATACTTTTTTACTTCTACTTAAGTAGAAATTTAATCTGATACTTTTACTTAAGTACATTTTTGATCCTGTATCTGCACTTTTACTTAAGTAAGAATATTGAGTACTTCTTCCACCTCTGTGAATTTGTGTAATTCATGATAAATTCATGCATGAAGCGATGATGAAATGAATTATCATACATTTTCTATAATGTTTTCTTTATATGCATTACAAATTAGACACTGCCAAAGGGTGTCTTGAACACCCTTCAAAATATTTTCAATTCGAGATCTGAAAGTTTGAGTTCGTAGGTGTTACCCATGGATTCATCATTCCAATAGAGAGAGAAAGAGTTGAGAACCACAGACGGCTGAAGCGTAGCCTTGTGTGGGCGAGCACCTACCTGAGGAGCGGTCTCCACAGATGGCACAGATGTGTTTGGTGAGGGACAGGGCAGTGCAGGAGGGCTGGGCGGGCACCTTCATCACCCCGTTCAGTCCCAGGGGGGGCTTGATGTCTTCCGAGCTGCTCACCGAGTTCATGGGCGAATTCAACTGCAACATCAGCGCATGGAAAAGAGAACGGGGACATGTCACAACTCCAGTGTAGACCAATAGTGCAGCAGATAACCATCATATTTTAGAGGAATCCAAGCACCAAATTTGGCACAGGAACTCCTTAGGCATTACTCTTTTGAAAAAGTACGCGGGCCATTTTAAATTCAAGATGGCTGCCGTTTTTTAAGATGGCCGCCACATCTGGTACTCAAATATTACGTTTTATGTATGGACTTGCCCCATATGGAGGATTCTGGCATCAAACTATACATTTTTGTCCATGTAGATTCCAAATCTGCCACTCCGAAATGTCTTGTTTTGGGTTTCGATAAAAAAATAATGCACTAAGATTACTCTAGTTGGATGCCTTTTTGTATAGACTGCAGCAATATGGTTAGACCTGGTCCAGGAGATGTAAAATAAAGGCTAGGAGAGGCTATTATTGACAAAAATCACAAACAAATGTACTCAGTGCAGTTTTTTGTTTTTTTTTAACATAATATAGCATTTTATAAATATATGCATATGTCGTGGTCTATGTATCTTTTTCACCATCTTTTGGTATAAATGGTAGAATGGAGCTCCATACAAGGTTTAGAGGTTCATTTTTAGCTTCCCTGTAGTCAAAAAACGACTTTTAGACACCAAGATCATCCAAATTGATTTAATTGACATTGATTTACATGCCTGCATGGCGGCCATCTTGAAAAAAACGGCAGCCATCTTGAATTTCAAGTGGCCCGCGTACTTTTTCAAAAGAGTACTGTCTAAGTAGTATTTGTGCCAAGTTTGGTGCTTGTATCACAAAGTGAACGATTTTTCAGCTCTCTGCTCCACTACAACATCCAGAGGCGGCTACTACACAAGAAAGTGACTCAATATCTTCTCTTTAAAGAAAAATGACATTTGCCCCTAACATTGGGATAGTTGGTGGGCACTTGGTGAGCCGGTCCCAAGTGGGCCAAAAATCACATCACTTTAACATTTACAATATCTTCTGAGAGGAAATTTATTATGTTGATATATTAGTTGCAAAGATTTTTGGATATTATTATCAGAGCGGATATCTTTTTGCATATTATTGATGTCTTCTATGAATAAGCTAGTTATTAGAGAACAATGTAAACATTCTAATTTTGCCTTGTTTTTGGGGGTTCAAAACTAAATAATTGAGGCAATGAATTAAATGAATTTGAAATTGAAAAATCCCTCTGAATAAAACCTTCCAAAATATTGAATAACTGGAAAGTTTGGTGTCTGAAGGAGAGATAGTGGAGTATTCAAAAAGCTTTTTGGTTGCAAGAGTGTGATAAACGTGCATTTGGAGACCTTAACCCTTCCAGACATTTACCACTGGCTTCTCTCAGAAACAATATTACCATATATGGATTACAACGCCATATTGATCACAAAGTGAGGCCATGTTGTATCTTGCTGAAGCTCAACTCGATAAAACAACCTTAAACAACCTTCGCAAAAGGTTGAGTTTATTCTTTACTTTAACAATCAATGATGATGTTAAGGGACAAAACTAGACACAAATTTCCAAACTGACCACTGCATGAAAAATGCTGTGAAGGCCCTAATCTCAAATTACGCTTAGGATCCATGAAGGCCTGGCCCTTTTCATATCTTACTAATTTGTCTAAGTTTGAAGTCTCTCTCTGGTTGAAAATGCCTTGGATATCTTGCTGAGCACCCAAAACAACTATGGTAATGCTATTTTGCTTTTCCAAATTTCCATATCCCACAGCTGGTCAGCACTTGTAGCAGCAGCAGTAGTAACTCTGTTTAGGTTCTTTCGGGGGAAAACTGTCTCTCCTCTCCTCCCATCTCCTTTCATATCTAAATCTAGCACAGCGGGACCCTGGTCTGCTCCACCCCAGCACGTCTTTTATTCATGCCCTCCACACTCTTAAAATGTTTCGCCAGCAGAAAAAAAAGTCCTGCTAAAACATTTCTCAGTGCAGCAGGATAAAAAGCTGGCATTTGTTTTAGTAGTGCTCGTGCATGGATCTGAAATAAAACTCGCTTTGCGCTGACCTCCCGCAGCCTTTCGCTAAATGCATTGGGCACAGGAAGGATAATTATTGTAACTAGCTACATGCTGTTTTTTCCCAGAGAAGATAAACGTTTCGGGGCAGAGTATAAATTAGCCTAAATTGCTAGATGTACGGTGTGGGAGGGAACACCAGCGGATGAAGCATCAGCAAGCATCTCCGCTATGGAAGAAAAGGGGAGCACTTAGCTACATGTAGAGATCATTATGAACATGGGGAAATAAGTGCTGTATGGGCACATGGATGTAACACACCAGAGAGTTCAGTTTTGGTAGTGTCAATTAAACCTAGGGATCTATATGTTGCAATGGGAGAAAATGTCTTTTTTAACATTTCCTTTGCTCACATTTCTCCTGGCACTTGATGCTAAATAAACCATCATTGCAATACAATAACGGACTTTTAAGTAAAAAACTTCTGCCATTTTTTTGCCTACCAAGTACCATTTCACATGTTCTGCAAGTAAGGCAACTTCTAGTTTTTTTTACTAGTAAAAGTTGGCATCTTTAGATACCCACATCCTGGAAGAGCACCGGGCAGCAAGGTAGCACAGAGGCTAGAGCTCATGTGCTTCACAGCTAGAAGGTCCCGGGTTCAATTCCTTTCTGTGTGGAGTTTGCATATTCTAAGAAAATGATAGTTGGCCAACTGAACACCAACTGAAGAGATACAGATCGAAACATCCTACACTTCAACTACAGAGTACAGATGAAGACTGAAGAATCTTTGCCTACGCTGGACAACTCCTGTATGACTGAGAATCTACACAGACCAACTGAAGAGATGCTTTTGTGTAGGTTCTCAGTCGTACAGGAGTTGTCCATCGTAGGCAGAAATTCTTCAGTCTTCATCTGTACTCTGTAGTTGAAGTGTAGGACGTTTCGATCTTACTCCAAAGATCGTCATCAGCTACTGAAGGTCTGGACACGCTGTGGGTTTATAAAGCTAGTGAACCAGCAGGAGGAGTCAGCCTCTAGGCCCTCCTCTCTTAGTGCTAAAGGTAAAGTACTTTACCTTTAGCCTACTGAAGAGATGCTTGTTCCCTGTCTATGTTTTTAAGAAAGTGAAGCCAAAGGAGAAAGCTAATCTATTTGTATTCATTGTTATAGAGTTACCATGGAAATCCTCCATGTTTGTGTCTATAAACAAGCGTTGTCCATAGATATACATTGGCTAGAAATATTATAAAAAGTGGAGAAAAGAGCCAAGGAACAGCTCCGTTAGCTGCTCAGTCACTGCTGGCAAATACAACACACTGTAGTGTCAAAATGCTTTCATAAACGATAACTCCAGGATTTTACCTTTTTAAACCTCCATTAGTTTATTATGGAAAAACCTGCTGCAAATCCCATAATACTTTGCGATTATGATCCTGAACTCTATAGACTACAATATTAATTGTGTTGATTATGAGATTGACTGTCTGTTGGTCCTAGGGTAAATGTAATTGGTGACCACTGCTGTTGTAGTGTAATAGAACAACACTTCATTGATGTCATGAGTCTAGACACAAAGAGCGTCCTGTTGTTGAGCTGAACAGGAGCTCAGCTGTGTTTGGCGTGACCTGAAGGACTGCGTGAGGAGGGCACAGCGGATCATGGCAGACGCTCATCATCCCCACCATGAGCTGCTCCAGTGGCTGCCCTCTGGAAGGAGGCTTCGTTCTCTCAGAACAAGAACTGAGAGGTTCAACAAGAGCTTTATCCTCCAGGCTATACGCCTCATGAACACTCTGTTGTAGCGTCTTTTTCATGTTTTTGGACTGCTACTATGACAGGTGTGTGTGTTCCTTATCATTTCACTACATGTTAAGTGTCTTTTAGCATTGTGTGTGACAAATAAATAAATC
>OMNZ01016957.1:0-19568 GCA_900303255.1 Lesueurigobius sanzi
TATATTTAACTCAAATATCTCATTGTTTGTCTCCTATATGATATATTTAACTCAAATATCTCATTGTTTGTCTCCTATATGATATATTTAACTCAAATATCTCTGTGTTTGTCTCCTATATGATATATTTAACTCAAATATCTCTGTGTTTGTCTCCTATATGATATATTTAACTCAAATATCTCTGTGTTTGTCTCCTATATGATATATTTAACTCAAATATCTCTGTGTTTGTCTCCTATATGATATATTTAACTGGAATTTTTTATCCAAACAACCAATGATTTATAAAGGAAAATCATGAAAATGTACAGGGGTGCCCAATCTTTTTCATACCACTGTAGTTTTGCCTGCAGTCCTCCACTTAGGTGTACACATTGAGTGTAGGACCTTTGTGTAAAATGCTTGACCAATGTGCCACCCCTGAGGCTCCTCAGATCAGTCACTCCAACAGTCAAAGGAGAAACCAAAGTGGAGCCAAGATGGAGGATCAGGGCCATCTGTCTGTGGTCACACTGAGGTAACTCATTACAAAAGTAACTATAGTTACTTTTGTAATGAGGCACCCTCAACACTGGTAGCTAATATTGTAGAAACTGCTATTCAAAGGTTTAACAGTGTTGGGGGTAACGTATTACAAATGTAACTAGTTTCAGTAACTGAGGAATATTATTAATATATTACTTAAACAAAATGCAGTAATATATTAGTCATTACAATTTAACAAGTTACAGGAGCAACTCCCCCCAAATAAGACGCAGCACCAAAGGAGGTTTGTGCAGTTAACATTGTCAAAATAAAACACAAAAGAATGTGGACGGCTGAGGAAAAGGAAATCTTTGACTACACTTTTGCACTGTGGCATTATTCTCACCATTTTCAGTTTATATATTCCCAAAAATAAATCAAAAGTAATTTAAGTGTAACTCAGTTACATTTTTGAGACAGTGATATGTCATACAAACATATGACATTTTAAAAGCTGTAACTAGTAATACAGAATATTATACAATTGTATTATTATTATTTTTAATAATAATAAAATAATTATTATTATTATTATTGAATTCATGTTTATTTGTTTTAATTTCCTAATCTTTCCCCATGTTTGTTTTAATTGCATTATGCTGTAGCCTAAGTGACCTAGTTACATATAGGCATATTTAGGATAACCCTTTATTTGCCAATCATTATTTGCATCAATCTGAACCAAACTGATTTCTTACACAAGATAGATTTGCCAAGAAGAGAGATTTCATGCATGTGCCATTGGTTACTTGCCCAAAATATGTAATCAAAGTCACTATGACTTTTGCTATAGTTTGGTAAATATTGCTTAGTAACCATGGTCAGTGGTTCTCAAACATTTCACACCAAGTAGACTACCAACTTTCCAAAAATAGTTGATCTTACATTACGTTACTCCTACCAACCTACTGTATCAAGGTCTAAGTAGGCTTAGGCTATATGCCAATCCTTATCACGGGTTCAGGAAATGTTTGCTTATTTAAAGTCTGAAAAATATAAGTTTATATTGTATAATACATATTGTATTAATTTAATTGATTTAATAAATAAATAAATCTACACTCATATTTAGCAGTCGTTTATGTGTAATGGTAATGAATGGAATTACCCACAGATCAACAAAAGCTGTTTGACAAAGAGGTCAGCAGTTTTTGTGATTTTATTTGTGTCAATATTGATTTTTTATTTTGTCCTGTTTTTTTGTTTATTTATTTTTAACTTTGATGTTTTAGTTTGTTTTGCCTAAAGAAAGTTTAATGATTTAGCATAAGACTGCTATGAAATAGCCAGACAGTTAAAAGCACTGGTTGTCCTCATCAAAACAGCAGGTATGGGGCAGTTGTCATGTTTGAAGTAGGCTAGCAGGCCAAGGCTTAGTCAGGGTTACCCTGTGAAAAAGACGCCTGAATGACGTGTGTAAGAACCATCTGTTGCCCAGTGCATTTGAGCCACCTCTAAAAGGATTACACCTGGTCCACAAGGCGCTCCATAGCTGCACAGGTTCACAGTGGTAGCATTAGTAATTAATCACATGGCCCAGTCTATTTTGTTTCCGCTCTGTCACCTGTCAATGTCTGGTGCACTGTTTTTACACAAAATAATCATATCACTTTACAGCACAGTAACAGCAGGATACCTAAAAGTGTAATAACATGGTAATTACATGGAAACTGGACACACACTATAATCTATTTTTGGATGTGGTCAATCATAATCCTCATGAATTATTAATCTGAAGGCTGCAAATAGGTTACATTGATGGGCCAGTCCAAATGAATGGGAGAGAAACCGTTTTTGAAAGAAATCTTGCTAAATAAATTTGACAAAGGTTGAACCTGATCATTGTATTGATTGGACTCACAAACCTGCCATATTGTTCTTTTGGATGAAAATCCTTTCTACTAACCAATTCATGCATATGCTTTTGAAA
The DNA here is from genome assembly GCA_900303255.1 of Lesueurigobius sanzi. Classification (NCBI taxonomy): domain Eukaryota; kingdom Metazoa; phylum Chordata; class Actinopteri; order Gobiiformes; family Gobiidae; genus Lesueurigobius; species Lesueurigobius sanzi. The sequence goes on from OMNZ01016957.1 coordinate 2,459, forward strand.
ATTGTCAGCACTTTAGGGCATCTTTATGAGAAAATAATTGGACCAGTTTCAGTATCAGTTGTATAGATGCTGACAGAGAAGACATTTAACTTGTGACCATTTTTGTTTCACATGGATTGTCTCAGTAATAACAGAGATATTCTTTAGAACAGGGATGTCCAACCAGTAGCTCGGGAGCTACTAGTAGCTCGCCAGCCCTGTTCAAGTAGCTCGCCAAAGGGTTTCTACATTTCTTCATACACTTGATGAGTCAAATTTTAGACACATTTTTTTGTTCTGAACAAAACATCATCAAAACATTATATATAATGAAGTGTAATGCGGAAACTACAGTAATTTCTTTAAATGTGTTGAATTATCATCTTGGTAGTCCTAGAGGCCTAGTTTCCCCTTTTTTCTTTGAAGCTTAAGTAGCAGCTTAAGCAGGTCAACCATCACTGACCTGCTTTTATTTAAATGCTTTTTTTTAGGTTTTAGGTAGCTCAAGGGTGAAAAGGGTTGGACACCCCTGCTTTACAATGTTGTGATGTCACGTGAACACATCCCATTACCAGCAGCATGGCTAGTATTTTTTTTGACAATTATTTTAAAAAAAATCCTGCAAAATGTGTTATCCTGAGTTACTATGCTATTTCCATCCTATTACCATGTAATGTCTGTGCTGTTAAGTAAAGGGTTTGGTTTTGTTGCACTTAAATAATCATCTATTTTTTCACTACTCATGCATTGTGTGAATCGTTTTTAATTATACACTTGGCTCAGACAACTCCCTTGTCAGTACTGTGTTGAGAATGTGGGCCTGAGTCAAGATTCATACTGGATATCTAATTTCTGTTGCAATTGATCAAGAATAAGTGTGGACATAAGGACATAAACTGCTCAAGGTCAGCTGTACTTTGACTAGCGTGATGTTTAACTTAAGGAACAGATGGCACTCTAAGAACCTGACCACTACTTTGTTAAAAGGGTAATGATACACAGTAAACACAGCCATGGTGCAAATTTAAGATTTGAGGCTGTTGATGTTACTGCATATACAGTAGTATATATTTTTGCTTTCAGAAAGCTTGATGATTACCTGTTGGTACTAAATCTCAACACATTCATGTAAAACGTTTCTTCACTCATTATGTGGCACTCTACTGCAGGTTGACATGAGCATCTCCCTGAACAATAACAACATACTGTATATAGCAATGCTACTTTAATGGCCTATTTGTAGTGTCTTGTTTCTCTGTGGGAGATGACCAGAGTGAGGATTATGGCAGGAGCAGTCAGTTGGCCACATGTGAACCAGGTTAGGCTTAAAGGCAGATCAGTGCTCAGTATATAAACCAGCTCACACGTATGTCTGGGGCACTTAGCGCTACACGCACAGCTTGAGCTTGCTTTTTTGCAGATGATGTCCACTATTGATTAGTTTTAGCCATCTACTTTCAGCCTTCCACGTACATCTTTTGCTCTTCCGTCTGCACATTTTAGTTGATCTGTTTTTGCAGCCGCAGGCCCGCAGCCATGGTCCTGGAAGACAGTGAGTGTGACTCTGTTTTTGAGCCTCAGATCTCTGTAAGTATCTTGATTTGTTCATCATTTGATATGCATGTGTGATCTGTGCCATTTTCACATAAATTATGCAAACCGTTTATCAATTAAAACACCTTGATGTTTTAGGATGAGTATGTTGATACTCAATATGGAAAATTGCACTGTATTTGGGCTGGAAATCCAAGGGCAAACCGTCCCATCATCTTGACTTACCATGACATTGGACTCAACCGTATGTCCGCTTTTTTAAATGCTCAACGATACTGCTGTTTTCTATATAAAAAATATAATATAATATAATTATAATATACAGTATTTTTCTTCTTCTTCTCTCTCTGTCTCTAGACAAGTCCTGTTTTGAGACACTATTTAACCATGAGGACATGCGGGAAATCCTCAGACATTTCCCTGTTTGTCATGTCGAAGCTCCTGGGCAACATGAGGAGGCCAAGACTCTCCCTGCTACGTAATTAAAATAATCTTTGTGGATATTAGTAGTATTTAATATGTTTTAAACATAACTGGCTACATACAATGTTGTTTTTTTTAGATATGCCTACCCATCTATGGACCAGTTATCTGAAACCCTGCCCACTGTCCTCAAACACTTTGGGTAAGCCTAGATTTTTGCTGCAATGCTTTTATTTTTACATATATTTCTAGAATTGGTCTGACATTGTGATCTGTAGGTTACGCAGTGTCATTGGGCTTGGAGTTGGAGCTGGAGCCTATGTCCTGGCAAAATTTGCTGTAAGTTTTTTGCATTTTCAATTAAAATTAAGAAATGTATAAAGATGTAAGATCTAAGTATTAAAGATATTAAACACATGGTAATATGAAGCTTCTTTGTGCAGCTGAACCATTCAGATTTGGTTGACGGACTAGTGCTGGTCAACATTAACCCAAATGCAGAGGGATTAATGGACAGTGTAGCAAACAAGGTGAGCAAAATGCTGTGTTGTGGAATGTAGTCATACAATATTGTTGTGGTATCATTGGTATTTATATTTTCTCTCTGTTACAGTTAACTGAATGGACACAAACCCTCCCTGACACAATTATTGCACACATCTTTGGAAAGGTAAATATTTTTAGTTTAAAAAATATACAGTAAATCTACTACCATACTAATACACTTGTATTACAATTATTTCTAGGATGAGATCCAGACAAACCAGGACCTCATAGCTACATATCGCCACCACATTACAACAACTATGAATCAGTCCAATATCAATCAGTTCTATCGCTCCTACAATAACAGAGGCCCTTTGGAGATGGAGAGGCCAGTCCCCGGAGGAACCATCAACGTCCGCACTCTGAAGTGAGGAAAAGTCACATGACATGTTTGAAAAAGTCTGCTTGACCATCATTTTTAATTTAACCTCACTGTATGTTTATTATGCAGGTGCTCCACTCTGCTGGTTGTAGGCGATAGTTCTCCGGCGGTGGAGGCTGTGGTTGACTGCAACTCAAAACTGAATCCTACAAAAACCACACTGCTCAAGGTGATTGATCACAGTCTATGTTCTTTTTATGAAGGAGAAAACCAACCGTAACACTCTGACTTCATGTTAATTTTTGTAGATGGCAGATTGTGGAGGACTTCCTCAAGTGGATCAGGTAAAATTCATGATATACTCTGACTATACTGCTGCTGAGAGAAGTAGAAAAGGTATAGAACATTTCATTCAGTAATATTTGTTTCTGACAATTTTCCCACAGCCTGCCAAAGTCATTGAAGCCCTCAAGTATTTTATCCAGGGCCTGGGATATTGTAAGTTATCATCAAACAAGAACCTAGGCAGCATTCAGTAGCCAGAACATTTGACAAATTAATTGATAAGCCTATAATTATGTGTATTGTCCAGTGTCCAGTGCCAGCATGACTAGACTGCGGTCCAGGACAAACTCCAGCACCTCTTCGTTTGATGGCACTCGGAGCCGTTCACACACCAACGATTCTCAGCGCGGCAGGCTGCCTTCCTCTGGCACTGACAAGACCAGACGACCTAATGACGTCGCTATGGAAAGTTTAAATGGAAACATGGATCATCAGGTCTCAAAATCTACTCAAGTGACATGCTGAGGTCAAGACTAATTAATAAACTCCAATAGAAACCTATTATCAGGCCTCCTAATACTCCTCCTAATCAATGCTATTGTACATTACTCTTTATGTTGACCTCCTGTTTAATATTGAGTAATATTGAGCCATTTCTTATCACTCCATTTTTGGTTGTATATTTAGATGTAGATATTTATTCTGCATCCTGCCCTGAACTGCTGCTATATTCCTGTTGTATTGGAATACAGCAGGAATTCCCTCTTCATCCTATTAACTCACTTCATGTATTGTGAAACAGTGACATTGTACATGAGTAGATCGTCTTCACAGTCACTACTTTATCCTATATCTATGCATAATGAGATTGTTTTTTGGTTTTGTTGTTTATTTGTTTGTTTTTATTTTTTACATTAGGCTGAAAAGTGAGTAAGCTTCTGGCAATCTCCATATTATGGTATCGAAGCAAATTGTGTGTGAGATTACTAATAAAAAATAGTAGTCAAGCTCTAGTCTCCTGCCTTCACTGAACTGAACGTAATGGCCACCAGGTGGTGTGCTATGACTTTTTTGGAGTAAAACAATAAACAAATTCGTGCAGAAACTACAGCATGGAAGAAAAGGATGCCGTTGTATGGGCTTTGTTATAGAGAAAAAGTATGATTACCAGTTGGCCTATAACTGCTGTCATTTAGAATGATCAAATAAAAAAAAAAATGTAGGTTAAAACAAAACCATTGAATTTAGCCAAATAAATTAGGTACTTTTTTGCTGCCCCTGTTGAATTTAAGTAGTAATTCAGGTGAATATTCTTCAACCTAGAAATGTCTTACTTATTATTATCATTATTATCATTATTATCATTATTATTATATTTATATTTGTGCCATAATTTACAAAGGTGTACCTGTGATAGTGCACCTCTGGTCAACCCATGGTCAACCCCTGGCTGTCAGTGCTGCAGCCATGTTGGGAAAGCAGCAACAGTGCTAACAGCTAGCAGTGGTCACACACAGCCTGGCACGGCGCTGTTGTGTGGACAAAAACAGACTGGGAGTGGGATTGGAGGCACACAGAGCTTCGGGAGAACGGAGCCGGTTCTCTTATCAGCGGGTGTATGAGTAATCATTTTTTTGGACATTTTCTCTGGGAATAAGTGCCTGGTTCAGGAGACTAGGTGCGGCCGGACCGTGGCTCTGGAGAAAGTGAGTATTGATCCATCTTGGGGGCGGATTGAGTGGGAATAGCCCACCGTTAGCAGGGTTAGCTTAGCATTAAATGGGGGGTACCAGAGAGACAATGAGTTAAGCAATATACAGTGAGCTGGTAGCTGTATTTAAAGAATATCATATCAAGGATTGTGTAGTAAATTGAGAGGCTGCTTGTCGCGTGTGTCTGATCATTTTGATTGGGTGAAGTCATTTGTATTCCTCACAGACAGTGGTGCAGTGGCCGAATCCACCCCTGTGTATGATGTGTCTTTCCTCTGGGGTGGAAGAAGCAGATTTGTGTCAAAACATGTGTCTTATGTTGATGAACGGGCACGAAAGCTGGGTAGTATTGTTAAAAAGCAATAATTTCAGGACAAAGGGAGGCTGTTCGTCACAACCCAGAGCATCTCAAGTGTTTTGGTTGTTTGTCAGCTATAACAATGTGCACTCACCACACTGCTCAGACTCATCCTATGCATTGATACATTTCAAGGCATGTGTATGTACTGGATATTTATTATAACAGTCATTTGCTGCAACACATAATACCACAACTACTGATACAATATAAAATCATTCCGCAAAAACCATCCATTTCTGCTTGTGATTTGTCCCAAGGGTTTTGGGAGCTAGAGCCTGTCATGTCTTTGTCAAATATCTTCTTTTCTTGTTCAAAGTGTAGTATCTCTGCTGTTACATGATTGTTCTTTTGCTACTACTTTACAGTTTCTTGTCGTCAAGGAGTAAAATTGTTGGTTTAATTATGCACTGAAGTTCAAATATTGTAGATATTGGGTCCAATGTTATTACACTATATAATATTGTTATGTAAGGTTTTGTTTTTCACATTCATGTTAGGGCTGCACAGTTTTGTAGTAGAGGAACTTGAGGAAAGACTTTCATACGAACTACCTAATACTAGAATCCCATGCATTTCAAAACATGTTTGTTGAATAGAGGTTATGAACATTAAACATCTAAGTAGTACCATAACATTGAAAATTGAGTGGCAAATCAGTGAAAAAACAATTCAAACTTGGACAAATTTTTCTGCTGTTGCCTTGATAAAATGCTGTTATGACATCACATAAAATGCAATGTTATGTGAACAGCTTTTATAATAATTGCAATTTTGCTAAAAATTGCACACAAAAAAGTAAACTGTCCTGTATGAAATGCGCTCGACAAATATGCCTTACCTTGCCTATATGATAAATCCTTATCCTTTTTTTAAAGGACATCATCAATTAAATAATTGCAGTCTTTACAACCTTTAAAATAACAATTTTGACTTAGTATTATTACAATATTAAATATACTAGTCGTTTTGGTGTAGCTTGTTATATTGAGCGATTCTATGTTCTTTGTGGATGTTTATAAATTCCCTATGCACTTGTGCGCCTGTCTGTACCCTATTACTTTCACTAATTCATTCTGACAGGGATGACGTGAGCTTCATTGAGCGTGTTACAATGATCTTCACACCTGTCCGTTTCAGGTGGAGAAGAAAGTTACTGACAAAAAACATAGAGAAGAACAGGTACAATGGGGGGAAGCATGCCTGGGAGAAGTGTATGTATGTTTTGTGATGAAACTCAGCCCCCAGGTGTGTCAGGCCAAAACAATCAGTGGGCGGGTGTTTCCCCTGCCTATAAGTGACAGCATACAGTCCAACGAGGAAGTGGTGAGATCGAATAGGAACATCCAGCTTGTGTGATTAAGCGGAGGTGTAGGGCTCTGCGTCCCGATAGCTAAAATGCAGTTCTGGGATTTCCTGGGCTGCACTAATGGAGGTATGTACGAGCGGATATGCACTCACAACTGGCTTGCTGTGTTAGGTTTGAATTAGACTCACTGTTTTGGGCTGTTGGTAGAGGCAGGTACTGAGGGTCTGGAAGGTTGGGAGCTTGAAAGGAATTTATGCTGCTCACCGCTGTGCAAGCAGTTGCATGTGGAAACCTCACAGACAGGTACAGTGTTGTGCACAGACAAACCTGGCTAACATAGCTGCTTTTTCAGTAATTTATGTCCATGAAAAGCTTTGAAAAATGAATAAACTGGAAGGATTAATAAGTTTGTCCCATACAGTGTTCCATTACTGGGCTTGTCTCCACTCAAACATCACAGCAGATGTTTTCTGCCACTATCCTCCCAAATTGTTCCCTTGTGATTCAGCTCTTTTCACATTTCTGTGCAGTTGTTGTTTTCCATAAAAACTAAAGGTAGTGTCACATAAAAAGTATGTGTAGTTATGTAATTGCTCATCGTTGAAGCAACTTGTAAAAAAGGGTCTGTCACACAAACATTAGTGACTGTAACAAAGCAGTTTTTACGCTTATGTTCCATTTCACCTTTATCCTGTTTCTTTTGGTATTGTTATAAATTCTGAGTGAATGAAATTGCCCACTGTATTATAGCAGCATTTTCAGGCTACACTTGTAAAGAATGAAGCATTAGTGTGTAATTGAATGATCTGTTATAATGTGTTTTTAATCTGTAAAGCACATTGGTTGCACCTTGTATGAAAAGCACTTTATAAATAAAGGTTGAGTTGATTAGATTAGATTTCTGCTCTCAAGTGCACTAGACAATCTCAGTCATTCTTCAACATTTATGTGTGTCTTTGATGGGTATTGGGTTGCATTTTTGGAAATTGTTATGGTCCAGTGGAATTGTTTTTAAATGAGCTTTATAGATTTTATTTGAGCAAAGTCTTGAGTGCCTCTATATGTGTATATTTTAGCTGTTTCTATTTGAAGCAATACTTTCAACACTTATTTAGGTATTTAAAAGTCGGTGCGACATATAGTTCACCATGTGTCTCATTTGAATGTGCGCAGTCTCGTGCCTTTGCCTTCAGTTGTGGTTACATTTATTGTGCTGTATTGGATTACAGGATCAGTCTACTCTGACACCATCCTGTGCCTGCAGCCATCTTTTCTGTTTTTCCACTAATATATATTTAAGATACCTGATGGCTTGTGTCACCATTCTGCAGCTGTCAGGTTAACACACAGATTGGATGATTAGTAGCTTTGTGTAAATAACACGGTATTTTAATCATGCATGTCAACAAATACTTGATGCTTTCTTGGACTTAATTTTACAAAATGCACAGCAGTGCACTCTACGCTGCACAATTAATCATAATCAAAATTGCATTTGTAATTGTTGCAATCAGCAAATTGCAAAGAGTGATATAATAATGTAATTTGAAGACAGGAAAAAATCCATTAGGATTTATTAAGATACAAAATCTGCTAACCCTTTAGTTTAGAGAGCTTATGTTTTCCAAAATATTGTATTAATGCTCGTGAAGCAATTTTAATTGAATCTTCATTTTTCATTTTTTTTAAACAAAAAATGCAATTAAAATTAATGTAAAAAATTAATTTAGAAGGTTTTCCCATTTCTACATTTTCATGTGAAATATGTGTAAAAACAGAAACATGGCTGTGTGTAATTGCAAAAATACACCTTGCGTTCAAAGGTTTCATTACTTCCTTATTTGAACTATTATAGAAATGATCCTAGTGTTACAGAAGACTAATGAAATTCTTCCTACATCAGTTTTATTTCACACTAAACATAAAGCATTACTTAATACAGTACAGTGATTTATGTGTAACTAATATGTGATACTCGCTCTAAGTAAACAAAAAGTGATGTCTTTTCATTCAGACAACCCCATCAGAAGTTATTTGTTAGTACCTAAACAACCTAAAGTCTTGATTTCCTGCCATACCACTGCACATTTCCCAACCAACCACATGTGACTCTGGGTTTTGGCACTATGACACATTCAAGTCTGTGATATTCTGCAGCAAAGGCAGAGAGTCGTGTAGGAAATCAAATCACTTACAAATTACAAATTGTGCTTTCCTCGCTTTTGCCTTACAATGTTAAAGTAATTTGTGTCAACATGCAACGTCTTATTAAAAGTCCTCTTTATATAATATTAGACATTTCCAAAGCTTCATAAATGTCAAAATGCAAATATATTCAAGCTTTAAGGTATATGTAAAAAGCTTAATGTTAGACCTGCCCGTCAGGCTGAACCTGTCCCGCCTCTGTATTGTGACTGAGTGTTCCGGGGCATGAGCTGCAGAAGGCTGGCATTGTTGTGTTGATGTTCGGCCGGAGTTGTGCAATGCTGATAGCGTGGTGTCAGCTCCAGCGTAGCCTCTGTGGTTCACTGCCAGAGGCTACGGATTTCTACAGTGAGTGGGTGAAGAGGGAAACGAGAGGAGAGTGGGAGGGAGGACTTTCATGCGTCTGAAAATATTGTTCTGCCTCAATTGACCAGTTTTTCCAATTCTAATTTTACCACTTTAGTACCGTTAGTAATTCTGCTAAATGTCACAAGGGAGGTTATGTGAGGACGTGTTGTATTTCGGCATTGCATAAAGAGGAGTACTTCCTTCGTAATCATAATGTTGTGTTTATCTCCTACATCGGTTTGTTATTGTTATTTTTATTTATTTATGATGCATTGGCATGTGGCCACACCTGGACCTGACTTTCCAGGAACAAATTAATCATATTTAATTGATCAAATAAAGTTGTGCTGCTTAACATGTAGGAGGTCAACTTTACACATTTTTTTTTCACCTAAAGGCACTATACTTGATTTTTTTTCCTAGTAGTGGAATGATGTTTTTGTGCTCTTTGTATATTGTAAACTCAGACATTTGTGGAAATATTACTGTGCATCTAAATGTAAAGCATTTTCTGAAGAGTGACCCTGCCAGTTGCGAAACATGCTTATATACCCATCCCTGTGAAGAACTGGGGTGTATGTGTTGGTAAAATTTAAGAATGAGTTTTGGACTATTACGAACAATTGAATTTATTTTAACAAATATTTATCTTTTTCTTTTCCAGATATTTCCAGGATATCCTACTACGCTGGTAAGTGAGCAAAAAATTCACAACCTTCAACCATAATGTTAACTAGGCGGCTCTCTGTCCAGTGTTCCATTTGTCCAATTGCTGTCTGTTGTCCTTGGGCAAGACACTTTTACCTCCTTGAGAAAAATTGTTGAATGTTGCAGCAGAAACTCTAAAAGGGGGGTAAGCGAGTTCACTTATAGCGGTACGGCATTCTTCCTCATCAAAAACCAGGGGCCAAGCTGTCCATTTGGAAAGTACCACTTCCTACAAATGCCAGTGTTTGACATAATGTCCTAACACATGGTTTGGGGGAACATTTGAAGGATGTTTGGAGTACTTTAACAGGTTTGTTCTCTGATAAATATTGTCTCAAAATCCTCTTGGGGCCACAGGTTCCATGTCGAAGGGTTGGATTTGGCCCAGGGACTGACATTGCTTACCCCTGCTCTGATACATTTTTAAAATAGTAAAGAAGAAAACCTGTATAGAAGTTAGTGTTTGGATGTCATCATTCTTTAAGGTGAGAGACACAATTTGAAAGTCGGCACAATGACCTGATCTAAATATGCAAGTGAAAAGTTTGAGGTAAGTAAAACTTTTAATGAGACAGCAATGGAGGGCTGAAGGCAGCCCCACTGGCAGAATCCAGTCTGCAGCATGCACCATACTACTCTTATTCTTCTGAGTGAGTTCACGAGTTCAATTTTAAGTGGAGAACCTAAAGCACAATACATATTCTTCTGTAACTATATTAAGAAAGAATGTCATGCTTTCTAAATGACCATTTAATTTAAAACACAAGCTTAACCCCAGGCTCCAATAGACCTTATGGAATTAAGAGCAGCAGCCACAGCAAACCGCTGTAAACATAAATGTAGAGATGTTCGTGGGATATGCCAACTGTTTTCAGGCTGTTGATAAAACGTCTTTCAGTGTGTTTACATGTTACAGCTATGTTTGTGTGACCTTGTTTTTTTATGGAATAAATCTTTTTTTTGCTATATAACAACTCATTTACAACACTCTGTACATATTTTCTTCCTGCTCTCCACATGAAAGCCCCTCCCTAATTCACTGCTGCCCGGTTTGTCGCGAGTAAAGCTGCTTTTTGCCCTCGTGGTCACAGCAGCGTTCACTAAACAGCCCTGTACAAACATTCGCTGACTTTCACTGCTTCTGAATGTTCACTCACATATTTGACTTCCTGCTTACCGGCGCACACACTCCCTCTCCTGTGTACATCCCTCTCTGCCTCTCCGTACACCCTCTGTGCGCACTCACTCACTGCTGGAGGAGGGTTTCGCTGGATATTACTGTTTGGTCTGCGGCAAGATGTGTGTGTTTTCGTTTCGGCTACAAATGAGCTCTTTGAAGAGGTAGACTGAATCACACCTGTGACGGAAGTCTTGAGAAAGCGCTCCGTACTCCCGAATCCAATTTTGATGCTGTGTTTTGTTCCTCATTTTCCTGCGTGGTCCGTGTCAATCGCCCGATCTCCCCCTGCCAGCAGATACCTGTTTTGACCTGGTTCAATGCAGGCTCAGGGCTCCTTGGCTTTGGAGGATCAGCCCCTCGTCTCTGTTTCTTGTTTACCTTTCCTCACCACTCATGGCTGATTCGTTTCCCAGTTCAACATTGCTTTCTTTTTTTGTGGCCTAATCTTTTCTGTTTTTCACGGCACTTGCTCATCTTTCCCCTGCTGCACCAGTGACACTCATCTCCTTCGCCCTCAAACGCTCTACTTCTCAGTGTCCTACATTCACTTTCCATTGACGACCCGTTCCTGCGTCTTCGGTCTGTGCTGTGGACAACAACATGGCATATCATACAACGGGTGACTTCTTAAAACGATGCGGGAGATACTATTTTTAGCCGGGAGGAGCTATCATTCTTATCTGGATTATTGACACACAATACCGGACTTGGTGTCTTGAGATTTGAGACTGCAGGGAAGTGCTTTCCTTGAATTTCACATCAAGTATTGATTTATTGAATCACCTGCTCTACACTGGAGGCCACAGTTGATGTTTTAGTGGATTTGTTGGACAAGTGGATAGACTAACAGTGGACTCATTCAGTCTGTAGACCTAAAGCAGTGCTAGGCATTTTATAGACTTGAGTTCAGCAGTAAAAGACCTGTAATGACAAGTTGGTAACCTTTATCAGGGGTGCAAACTTGTACAATTTGGAGGGAAACATTTACTTGCAAGTTTTCTGATTTCTGATTTATTGAGTTCACAGTAGATATTTTAGACAGGCCCAGGAGTTAGTTTTGCGAAAGGAATGGAATAATAATCATATATCAGAATGCAGTTTTTCTCACATGATAAGGAAGGAGACTGGATATTTTGTTGTTAGCAAAGGTATTGTCTTAAATAATTACGATTAATTATCCTAATGGCCTGAATCGGTGTCTGTGCCGCTTTAGACCAAGCTTTGTGTTGTACTCTGCACCTCCTGTTGGAGATCTGCTGTGTCACCACCTCCACTGTACAGAGGATATTCCAACATCTTCCTTTTCCTGCTTCCCTCCACTCACGGGCCGTCTTGGAGCGTAGGCACTGGCTAATTCTCTTCCAGCTGGACGTTTGCGTGGATTTTACTGACGGGCTTATGGCAAAACACACTTTAACAGGGAAATGCCTCGCCACCTCTTGGATTTAAATCTCTCAGTGCTGGCGTGCACCAGGAGCCAGTGTGAGGCTCCATGCTGGTTTGGGGCCTAAACAGTTGTGTCTGGGCCCGTTGGGTGGTTACAGAGAGAATGGAGAACAGCGGCTGCATCCCCCTTTGCTGGACCAAGGGGGCGTGTATTTATGCACAACACCCATTACCAAGTACGTATGAAATCAATCACACATATTCTGGCAGATACTGTAGAGCAGGAGGCTTTGTACTTATTACAACCTGCTACACACACAATGACTGATGTATTACCAAAAAGTATACTTTTATTGCTATAAGGTTTGCAATTATGTTCTAAAAATCTTTATATAATAATCATATATAATATGACATACAGTATAATCATTATACCAATTTTAAGGAGATGAATAAAATAGAGTAACTTTATTGTCTACCGTAACCATACACAATGATGGCAGAAATTTCCATTTGGCTTGCTCATTCATAGTCTTACAACACTACATGCACACAGCCTATTGTAAAAACACAATCACATTTCAATACAAGCATAATACTAATACGTTAATTACCACTCATGGGTTGTACAGTTATGCTCATAATTTCACATATCCTTTTAATCTTTTGACCATTTTTCATAGAATATGAACGATAACACAAAAATATTTTTTTCCACTCATGGTTAGCGGTTGCCTGAGGCCATTTATTGCCAAAGAACTGAGTTTACTCTTTTGGAATCCTAATGAAACAGAAACTACTCCCTGATCTAATGTTTACATGACCTTCAACAACTGCCAGGAAAATTGTTCAGGAGCAAAGAAAAACTCACTTCAGCTGAAATACAGGACTCTCATCGTTTAAAGATGCCCAATATGTAAACCTTTGGCTAGTTTCTAGTTGAAAAGCGTAAACAAACAGGTTTTTTGACAATAAATGGCTTCACACAACCACTAACATTGAGTGAAATAAAGGTTTTTGTGTTGCATAACTGGTGAATGAACTGGTAAACTAATACAGAATCACATGCATTTCAGAATATGTTTGTAGAAGTCTATACAAAGCGAGTTTGAATGGGCAATTACTAAATTGAGGAAGTGGTATTTATAGGTAGGCTCAGGCTGGTGAAACAAATTGTGGTTCAACCAGCACTAACACACAGCTCATCGTTATGTGCTTAGTGGAGTCCATTTGTGTAGCATTATCTGCAGACAGGAGGAGAGTGGAAGGATGCGGAAAGTGTGGAACATGAGATGCAGAAAGGAGTGGACTTTAAGAGGTTTTTATTATGAGCTGCTGTGGGCTGCTTTAAAGAGCTTCAAGAATTTCACTGAAAAAATGCCACCACCTTGCAGAAGATAATAAGGAAGATGTTCCTAATTGAGATCGGAAAGAAGGAAGAAAAATGGTAAACATGGACTGTGAGTCAGTGTCCCCCAGGATAGTACTGCTACCCACAGTAACCCAGATACAAGCTAAAGGAGGCACACGAATAGTTCCAATGCTGCAGCCATGGGACAGTGCTACTCTCTCGCACTGTGGAGGGATAACGGGAGCGCTTGTCAGTGTCCGGAGCCCCGCTGTGAGAGGGATCCACTGGGCTCGTATACAGTCAGAGTGGCCTACTTCGGTGGTTCTCAAGTTGTGATACGCAGACCGTTGCACAATAGGAAAAAATTAGACTTGAATATTGCAAATTTTTCAATCAATTCAGCACTGGACATTTTGTTGAATTATAAATAAAAAAATGCATCAAATTGTGTAAAAAAAAAGACTTCATCAGCACCAAGAAAGCCACCATGCAACTCAAGTATGAAAATGACAAAAACTGCACATTTTTAAGTCTCCATGCATTTTTGTTTTGGGCTGTGTTCACAAAAAAAGTGCGTTGTAGATCTCAGTCAGATGGAAATCCTCAGTGATTTTATGATATACACTAGTATTGTGGCTTATTGCAATGTAGATATTGCATGTCCTAATAAAGCGGTAAAATGAATGTGGTTCTATTATGTGCAGTTCTACATAAATTAGTTGTCATAGGTAATACTTTGCTGCTCACATGTATTGCTTTTTGCTTTTTTACATCATAAAGGAGAAAATTAGAACATGGAGTACTAACCATTTTCTCCTGTAATAATGGGAAACTCTGGAATGGTACTTTGAATGTACTATGTTTTGATTGTGCTTCTAATATGAGTTAAATAGTACCCATTGATGGTAGTGTGGAATGTAGGGAGTATTTCAATAATAGCAGCTGCCCAAGCCCTATAGGTATGTCTCCTTATTTCTCTAATACGATTTTCTAAAGCTGTACAAAGTATTTAGGCTTTAGTTACATGAGTGTGGTTTTGTTATGCTGAGGTATGACTTGGTGTGTTACAACATTTCAGCTTTTGACATAAACTGATTACTAAAGTGAATGAGCTGACAGTGGTGGCTGGTTCTCTTGAAACTGCTTCTATTAAAAGACTCTGTTAAGTAGCTGTGCATTAATGAATAGGTCCTGATGTTTACCCTCCTTCCGTTCAAAGTGATTTAAGTGATATTGTGTCATATTTTACATTGACCTAAACGGAAAGATGCCTTGTGTCCGGTTATAGCAATCTCCCGTAGTCCCTGGACAGGTTGATGATACCTATGTAGATGTTGCCTATGCTAGTGGTTCGTGGAATCATATGTTGTGGGTCGTGAGCCTTTCCTGGGGACCATTTTTTTAAATATTTATCTGCTAAAAAGCCTTAAAAGTATTCCCAAGTCTGTTATTTTCATAGTAATTTCCGCTTTATATCATTAGTAATGCTTATTCAAGTATAATGTGTAGGAAACTACAGAATTCTACATTATTTATATACTAAATTCAATTCAAGAAATTTGTCTCTTCCCAAAGACATGCTCCCTCTTTCATTTCAGTCAAACACACAGATACACACTCCTCACCTAGTCCATCAGAAGCCAGTATAAACGTGAACTATCTGTTTTTGTAGCCATTCCTTTGTTAAGCACACACACATTTTGAATGTATTACTGTGTGGTACGATCTTGGCTGTATGTTACACTGAATCATTATAACAGATAAACCCGATCTAGCAGTTCTTTATTTTGGGATGCTCCATTTCACTTTAGAAGTAGACAAATAATTTCACTTTAGAAGTAGACTAATATATATTATTATCTGCTTGTAGTTGCGCTCCCTTCAAAAATAACAGCATTTTTGTACAATATAGGGCCTTTTTATGCATTAGCCTAAAGATTTTTTTTTTTTTTTTATTGTCTTTGAAGACTCCGGGGCAGGTCATATTGCAAACGTGTTCTGTGAACTGCTATTTTGGTTTCTTCTTGACATAATATGATCTGGCGGTAACTTGAACACAACCCACAAAAATTCACTGATGTCATGTGTCATATTCATTTGTGAACATTATAGGCATCACTCAGTACGGCCATCAACATGTACTTCCCCCCCCCGCCAACAAAATACTACACCCTTTTATCTTGTAGTAAAAGAAATGGTATTCTTTTGTGCCGACTTCCTATTAAACTGATTACAAAACTGTACATGGGTATTTCATGATCTTTTACGCAGGAAGTTGTACTTCCTTTACAGAAGAGACTTGGTTAACCTGGGCTATTTTCTTTCTCATCTAGAATATGACAGCCAGTTAGCCCCCGCAGGACCGTCCGAGTTTGGCATGGCGTCGTCTTCCTACTTGGAGCCCAACCTCAACCACTCCACGTCGGGTGTATGTGGGGTAAAGTCCCGCTCTGGGATGCCAGGCGGGACGGGCCTTGGGACCAGCAGCTCTGCCGGAGGTCTGGAGAGGCCCCCTGGCTCCATGGACCGAGTTCTCAAGATCTTCCATTACTTTGAGACAAACAGTGAACCTTGTACATGGGCTAGTAATATCAGGCACGGCGACGGCACAGATGTGAGGGTAAGAAGACGCAGCACTTGTTTCTTTTCATGATGTTTTAGACAAAGATTCTTCAGTCTTCATCTGTACTCTGTAGTTAAAGTGTAGAACATTTTACTCTTTATCCAAAAAAGCTTCATCAGCAAATGAGTAGACCTGACACACGTGGGTCTCTTAAGGAGAAACCAGTAGGAAGAGTTAACTTCTAAGTCCCTCTCTTGGTTCTAAAGGTTGGAAAACATCTGACCTATTCACACCTAAAGAGACCCACGAGCGTGTCAAGTCTACTCATTCGCTGACAAAGCTTTTTGGATAAAGAGCGAAACATCCTATAGTTCAACTACAGAGTACAGATGAAGACTGAAGAATCTTTGCCTACGATGGACAACTCCTGCACAGATGATGTTTTAGAGTATGATACTATAATGATAAATAAATGGAGGGCAACAGCATACATAGCTCTATAGGCGATTCACAATTTTGGAAAGAAATAATTACTCAGAATATCATTCTTTTTAGGGATTGGGTCCACACATTTTCAATATCAATCTTGCTTCTGGCGTACAACAAAGGCATCTTTATGAATGTATTGTACATCTACAAATCCCCACATGGTTATTTTTCCCTGAACATAGAATACATTAAACATGCCAGTTAATTTTTCTTGTGGATATATGGTCCCGTAATTACAGAAATATCAACAATGAGAGTTTGAAAAGCAAACAAATCTGCGGTGCCCTGTGCTATCCATCACCAATATTAAACTAGGCTTTTCAGAACGAAGAGTACAGCATATCGTGGCCTATTCACTATATCATGTGTTGTGTTTGTACAGGGAGTTATCC
>OMNZ01016957.1:22159-35851 GCA_900303255.1 Lesueurigobius sanzi
AAAAAAATGGCTCAGATTTGTTACCTTTATTTCACTCACACTTTTTTAGGTAAAAAGTGATTACATGCTACATATGGCAGACCAGGTGGATCAAGATGTTGCTTTGAAACTTGGTTGCTTAGAAATTAGGTAAGATTTTTTGTTGCAATACAGTACATGTATATACTTCTAACGTCTAACAATATTATTATTGTTTTTCTCAGGAGGTTTTTTAGGGAAATGCCTGGAAACGCTCTGGACAAAAAATCCAATTATGAACTACTAGAGTAAGACAAAATATTACAAATTATCTGTACGTCTAAGAATTAATTTATTGCTGTGTTTTACCATTTTCTTTTGTTTCAGGAAAGATGTTGGTTTAAGAAGGTTTTTTCCTAAAAGCCTGCTAGACTCTCTGAAGGTATGACGCATACATTGATGACTGTAATGCTTTACTTCAAACACTCCTGGGAAATTGGCTGCTGCCCCAGAAAGCTAGAAAGCTAAGAGCTGACAAATGTAGATTTCATACTGACAAGGAGGCAGCTGATTATCTGGCCTAATGCCCGATATCTGAGGTGTGGAGTTGAGTTTAAGCCATTGACATCGTCCTGTCACTGGAACAAGTTCAGTGTTTTTCCCCTTAATGTTAAAAAACTGATCAATGTTTTTCCTCCTTTTTTTTGTAGGCTAAAACTCTCCGTAAGCAGATCCAACAGACGTTTAAGCAGTTTGCGAACTTCAACGATGAGCAGAGCATCCATAAGTTTTTTGAGATCCTCACCCCTATTTATCGGTTTGACAAAGAGTGCTTCAAGTGCGCTTTGGGGGTAAGACTGCTCATCATCTCTCATCTCTATACTTCTATTAATTAATGAGAAGATGATGTTATATGACCTAAATGTTCACTTCATGTGTCTTCAGTCTAGTTGGGTAATATCAGTAGAATTGGCCATTGGACCCGAAGAAGGAATCAGCTACCTCACAGACAAGGGCTCAATGGTGAGGCCTGTTTGAAATGAGTACTTTCCCCTAATATCTTGGTTTGTGTTCAAAAACTAAAATAGGTTTTGTAAGGTCAATGATTCTTAGAATCAGTGGTAATTGGATCTGCTGCCCTCTACTGGCAAGTGGTTTATTAAGACTTTTGCAGCATTCTGAGGTAGGGCTGCACGATTTTGACAACATTTTTAGATTTTTTGCGATTCATCCATCCATCCATCCATTTTCTTCCGCTTTATCCGGGGTCGGGTCGCGGAGGCAACAGTCCGAGCAGAGATGCCCAGACTTCCCGATCCGCGCACACCTCATCCAGCTCTTCCTGGGGGACCCCAAGGCGTTCCCAGGCCAGCTGAAAGACCTGGTCTTTCCAGCGTGTCCTGGGTCTTCCCCGGGGCCTCCTCCCAGTGGGACGTGCCTGGAACACCTCTCGAGGGAGGCGACCAGGAGGCATCCGAAACAGATGCCCGAGCCACCTCAGCTGGCTCCTTTCGACGTGGAGGAGTAGCGGCTCTGTTCCAAGCTCCCTCCGGGTGACTGAGCTCCTCACCCTATCTCTAAGGGTGCGCCCAGCCACCCTGCGGAGGAAACTCATTTCGACCGCTTGTATCCTTATTTTGCGATTCAATTTGCGATATTATATATATTTATGTTGTATATTTTTCATGCAATTCAGTATTATCTAGGCATGGGATGATATGGAAATTTTGTCTCACTTATTTCTTGGACAAAATTATTGCGATTCACAGTAATTATGTGACTGGATTATCTTCTTAAGCAATGCCAATTATGAAAAAAATGCTAACATCAGCTAATGGTGCCTTCTTTTCATCTTGGTGACCAGCATTATTGTTTATTGTCACTGTCCTAGTATTGTCCGAAAAATATACTAAAACTGCTATTATACACTGCAGTAGTACACATTTATTATATATCCGCAAGGAAGAAAAAAACCTCAGTCTTTGGGGTTAGGTTATTGCAGTATTTAAAATTGTGATTAATCTTGCAGCCCTATTCTCAGGTGTTTCATACAGTGTTTGTTTATAACATTGTGATTGAATGAAAGTGACTTTATTGTTTCATTATTCAATTGAAAATGCTGACTTGTTTTGGTTGTCTCCACAGCCAACACATTTAGCCAACTTTAATCAGGTTCAGTCCATTCAGTATTCACCGTTGGAAGAAAAGGACAGAAAAGGCATGTTGCAGCTGAACGTAGCGGGGGCACCTGAGGTAAACTCATTTGAATATGTACAGTACTTAGCCACTGTATTATTTTATGTTACATCGTTTTTCACGGTAAAAGCTAATGCACTCTTCATTTCACTGTATTGAATATCTATAATGGGGAGTGTGCAGTTCATTGAAAGAGGAAGTTATTGGCCTAAATAAGGCTCTTATTGTGTCCAGCTGCAGTGAAGCAGCTCCCTGTCTGTCTCTCACACTTGTGTGTGTGCAGCCCCTGACAGTCACCACAGCATCGCTGACCACAGCTGAAAACATGGCTGACCTGATAGACGGATACTGCCGCCTCGTCTCCTCTGTTACTCATTCCTTCATCGTCAGAGTCCATAAAGGTGAGCCTTTGTTGTTCAAGAACTGTACTAATGACAGTATTGTAGGAGTCCTTTGCATAAAAACATAAAAAGGAGAATAATGGCTCGTTGAAACGACAGTAATTTGAGTGAATGTAGTGTACCATTCTATTGGTCACCCCAATAGTAGGATGGATAAAGCGTAAATAAACATCTTTTTATTTTGTTTCTATTTGCTATTTTTGTCTTGCAGAAGGGGACAGGGCTCTTCCTTCAATTCCAAAGTAAGTTTACTTGATTTTCAGAAGTGTTTAATGAGTTGTTTCATGTTCTTATACAACTGCTTGTGATGATTTCATTCAAGGGCTCGACATGCTCTTTCTCTCCTCAGGGTTTCTAATCATGAGAAGCGCATGGAAAAACGTATGGATGGTGTTCGAACAAGAGCTGTCTGTGTCTCAGGTACCCTTGTCCCATTTTGTGTTTTTCACCCCTTTAAGTTTCCCCAGTAACACTTCCAGTTGTGGCGGAAGGACATTACAGATTTCCTGCTCATATGTGCCACAGCTGAGCCACTCTTCTCCCTATAATGCCTCATCTGTGTACGCAGTGTGGAGTCCTTGTCTCTCCAGATGTCCACATGGAGAGCTTTAGTCACTACCCCTCTGTTCTGACCCTGTACTGACCTCGTATTCACTACCATCCTAATAAAAGACTAAAAACTGTCATATATCGCCTATATAATATTTTAGTTGTATCAAACTTTAACTATTCTTTCTCCTCTCTTTTCTTCTTTGTGTCATGGTGCATGCTGCTTCGGCAGGTCATACTAGTGGCGATGGTAAAGACCATTCATTACATTAAATTAAATAAAAGTTTTGTTGTTTGTCTATGTTCCTTTGGTTTAATTGTTTTACTCACATACTCCTTCTGTTTCTGTGTGTTCTACTTCACCTTCTGCTTAAAACACAATGGCTTGAAATATAATCTTTTTTATATATTCTTAATGTGCTGGCAGTTGATGTTGATCCAATATCTTGAACTGTCTGTTTTGTTTGCTGGAAGTATTTCTGCTTGTTTGGTTTTACAAGTTTAACGTTCATTTTTCCACTTGCAGAAACGGATGATTATGCTGAAATCATTGATGAAGAGGACACCTATACAATGCCTTCAAGTAAGTTCAGATAATTCAACACAATTAACAGGAGAACACCAGAGTTTCACAAAACTAGATCAAATCTGAATATGAATGAATATGAATCATTTTTAATGTGATGTGACACTAGAGAATCTGTTTTATTTCCTTAACCATGACATTTTATTAGATCTGTCCAAAGATTTATTTTAAGATAAGAGCAGTCTGCTTTGCTCATGTACGCTTTGACAAGGATTGTTGTCATGTTATGTGACATTGTGATGGTAACATTTAGGGCCTTTTAATGTCCAAAATTATAACTAAGGAGTAATGTGAAGAAGTTAAGTATAATTACATTGCGCCCTTAAATGTTGCCTCTTTGTGGCCAGAACCAAACGCTGCTGCATTCATAATCTATGTATTCTAATATAGAACAGCGTGTATACATTTATATTGACATTTCAGTTCAGTTAAATTAGCATGTGGTGACTTGTGACTTCCTGTAATTTAAAAGAAAGAAACAGACATTATATATGTCTGACGTTGAAATGTATCATAACAACACAGCAATATGCACCTAACTACAGACTTTTACATCTCTGTACTCACAGTTAGTTATGTCTGTCTCCTGTCACTAACTCATTCCCCAGAATACTATGGACTAGATCAAGGTAATGACTGGAACAGTCCGTTTTGTGATGCCCCCTTCATTTGGTGGTTGTGACCCATTTTACTTTTGCTTGCAACTAAGTATTGCGTTATTTACTACTACTTAGTACTCGGAGTGAATAAGACTAATAATTATTATTGTATACTGGAATCAAGCAATGGACAAAAGACCTGTGGTGATAATGGAAATGACTATACCATTATATAATTTATACCTTAACACGACTTCTCTTTTTTTGGAGGGAAATGTGCAGCTCTCTTAAAATCCATTTGGGTAAAGTCAGGTTGCCAGTAATGATATTACACCATATGTTTAACAACAAACCAAGAACATTCAAAATGGGCAACACTCAAAATGTTATTAATAGCCAGCCTGACTTTATCCACATTTGATTTCATTGTGTTTTTGCCACCCCTATTAGTGATGTCAGTGTTTGCACAACTTCGTTTTGCTGTTGCTTTACTGCATGTTACTGGATTATTTTCTTATGAATGAATATGTCAAGCTCGTTTGAGAACTGTATTGTTGATGTGTAATTTCAGTGGATTAGTGCTGATAGAACTAAACCAGTAAATATATCAGTAGTTAGATCATAATGCCATATCCCTGATATTTGGAAGTTCTCTGACGAGTTTGAAGATTCATGTAGGACCTAGATATCAACTGAACAGGTGAACCTATCCTTCTTGCTACTTTAATCATGTGCTTGCTATTTTGACACCAGCTCGGGACTATGAGATTCAGCGGGATCGTATAGAGTTGGGACGCTGCATAGGTGAAGGTCAGTTTGGTGATGTGCACCAAGGCATCTACATCAGCCCAGTAAGTACATGTTTTATTGTAATATACACTATTTTAACAGTCAACTGCATAGTGCATGTTTCTGTTCATGTTTAATTTTTCTTTTAGGAAAACCCAGCTTTGTCCGTGGCAGTAAAGACGTGTAAAAATTCGACATCTGACAGTGTTAGAGAAAAGTTTCTTCAAGAAGCATGTAAGTTATAATAATCACAACTTTTAATTGGACTATGTCCTATTAATAAATGTTTAATGAACAGATTGTGTCCTTTTGACGCACCATTTTTTGAACTAATTAGTCAAAAGTGTTAACTAACAGTGATGTTTTTGTTATGATTCAGTTGCTAATTTGTTATTATTCACACTCTACTCCTAAAAAGAAAACGTACTGAAACACATTTAAAAAAATTAAATAGAACTAACCAGATGGTATTAGCCCAAATGCTTGTTAATGTATTTTGTTTTTTTATCATTATATTTTCTCTAGTGACAATGCGGCAGTTTGATCACCCTCATATAGTGAAGCTGATGGGAGTCATCACTGACAACCCAGTCTGGATCATTATGGAGCTCTGTACTCTCGGAGAGGTATGACTCAGGCCATGAGAACTTTAGATGGATGTGTCTATTTTCCTGAAAGCTCAGGATTAATCTCGATTCATAGCCCTTTTCGACTGACCACAAGGACAGTGTGACTTTTCCACCCACGGCACCTGCGATGTAAACCTTGTTTTCTCTCTCTGTAGCTGCGGTCGTTCCTCCAGGTGAGGAAGTACAGTCTGGACTTGGCCTCGCTCATCCTGTACTCGTACCAGCTCAGCACTGCACTGTCCTATTTGGAAAGCAAGCGCTTTGTGCACAGGTACACACAGCACAGAAAAACACTGTACAGATGACATTTAACACAATCTCACAATGTTTCATATTTTCCCTTCAGGGACATAGCAGCTCGTAATGTGTTAGTGTCTACAGTGGACTGTGTAAAGCTTGGAGACTTTGGTCTGTCACGGTATATGGAGGATAGCTCTTATTACAAAGGTAATTACAGCTTGTATACATTCATATACATGGAATAACCTTCAATTTGCAGTCTGCTCTTTGATGGTCACAATACCAGAGAATGCTACATTAGTATTCATGGAACTCTACGAATCAAACGGAGCATTGAAGTGAAACTCATTTTCCTTATCGTCTTCTCACAGCCTCCAAAGGAAAACTACCTATTAAATGGATGGCACCAGAATCTATCAACTTCAGACGTTTCACGACAGCCAGTGATGTGTGGATGTTTGGTAATTTGTTGTTCTTGACTGACTTTTGTGCATGTTTGTTGACATTATTCAGGTACAAAATAAATACTTATTATATCATATCTTCTCTCAGGTGTCTGTATGTGGGAAATTTTAATGTTTGGCGTAAAGCCATTTCAGGGTGTGAAAAACAACGACGTAATAGGAAGGATAGAGAACGGTGAGCGGCTGGCGATGCCCCCACAGTGTCCACCCACTCTCTACAGCCTGATGACAAAGTGCTGGTCATATGATCCGAGCAAAAGGCCGCGATTCAACGAGCTCAAAACACAGCTCAGGTAATGACTGCCAAACTGCTGCATGTTCAAGTACTCCCCTCTAACAGCAGAGGTCACTCATTCATTATTTAAGTCAAGTCTGTTCAAGCCTTTTCCATTTTAGAATCTTCTCAACCATACTGAATGGATGATGTTAAAAATGTAAAAAATAGTAATTATAATACTCTAGATTTTATTGTGAGCACTCAGGTTGCAGAGCATGTTCACTAGAGCTGCACCGATCCAGTTTTTGCTTCCGGTACCGATACATGGGGTTTGAATATCTACTATCTATTTGTAGATTAGTTGATCACTGCAGTGAATTTGCAGTGAGTGAAAAAGTGACAGGTCCTTGTTACATTAAGATGGACAACTTCCAACATACAGTATTCTGATGATTAGTGATTATATAATAATATAGTTATACCAGTGATTCTGTCTCAGTATTTCTCAAACTAAAACGCAAACACTAGTGGCCAATATTAGCCTATTTCACAGCTTTAGGTGTGACTCAGTCATAGCTTCTGTCGCAGCTTTGATTGGTTGACGCTGCATTTGCATACTGCTGCTAACTGCAGTTTTTCTTCGCAGTGATCAATAGTACTGTTGCGGAGTGTAAAAGTAATCCAATGACATGACTGAATTCTCCAGGTTGGGAGCTTTCACATGACATACAGCATGTCCATATTCACTTAAATTAAGTTGGTGAAAGTATCGGTTCAGTATTGGATCTTTGGAATCAATACCCGATCGTATACATCGGCTCCAATGTCCAATACCAGTATTGGATCGGTGCATCCCTAATTTTCACTTTTAAGCCCTATATCTCTGAATTTTGTTGAATCTGCATTTTGAGTGTTCGTCTATTATGCGCTGTTGTCATGGATACAGATTGGCGATAACAGCAGGAACAGATCAAACTTCTGATATGAGTTTGTGCCTTTATTCACACGAGGTGAAAATATATAAGAGAGTATGTTACAACAGCACAGTCGGGTTTCACTTGGATTTTGCTTATGAAGAAGATAGTAAAGCAAAATGCATACAATTTACTTATTCCTTAACCCCCATCTCGTTTTCAAAATTATAGTCATGAAGCGTGATTTTGGCTTTTCCCAGCCACAGACACGCCACAATTAAAAACAGCCATTCAACGTGAACAGACCTGTAGCTTAGGTGACAAAAGCTCGGATGCAACAGACATTCGGAGCAAGTTTATGCTTTACTTTTGTCTGCTCTTGGTGTGAAGTTCAAGATTTGATGTCATGAATTAAACAAAATCTGCTTTTTTCTTGGTTAAAGGCCACAACACCCGTAAGAAATCGATGACCAAAACAATATTAAAAAAGAAAACTGGTCACTAAGCATCAGAACACTTTTTAATATTATACTGAGAACTCCATGTGGTTTTGACAGCCCAATCCTTCTGTGTGTTTTACCATAGCTGTGCAGCAAGTCTATGCTTCTAGTCGAACAATTTTAAGAGCACAGCAAGACATGTTCAGTTTCCTTGAACACGCACATTCCCTTGTAAGACGCGCTAACAGGAAAATCAGCGTGCATATTCAACCCCCTGGAGTTTTTATGAGCTTGCTAAAAGTCAGCATGACACATTAAATTCCTCTGTTTCTCCAAATTGTTCTATTGTTCACTGTGGACCTCTTCTATATGTGTTTTAAAGTGGGATTTTGATATTTTTAGGATTTAGTCAGACATTAGTGTATATTATTGTTGTTTTATTAGTTTAATTCCATAGGGCCATGGGATGCCTCCTCGATTTGGGGGTTAAGCAAATAAATGTAATTGGCATTTACCTAATTGCCAGAGACATTACCATGGAGCTAAGAGGTGGAACTTTTAATTACGGCTTGTTCAGTGTCTTGGAAACGGAGTCAATATTGTCCATGTTCACTTCAGCCACTGGCTATTAATAGTAAAAGTCACTCCTTATAAGGAATTGTGAATTAGTTGACTTTTGGTCCAGCTTTTATATCATGATATCAATTATAGGGTTCTCCTGCCAAATATGCAGCTTTCAGCGAATACTAGAGTTTTCCGAGACGGGCCAATGTGAGAGTGTGCTTTGTATGTTTACACAGTGGGCAGCTGCCAGGAGCTACAGTCTCTGAAAAAGGAGAGAGGGGGAGACAGACAGAATAAAAGAAAGAAGCGAACAGCAGAATGGGCTTGAGTGGTCGCCGTATTCTACTTTAGGCTTTTATTGTTGAGCTACAGCTGTGTTACAACTGTCGTCATGGTGGCTGAGTTATGTCAGTCTTGTGGATGATTGGATATATTCGTGAACATTCTTCAACACACTTGCCCAGGTCTAAAGGTAAGGCATAGATTCAAACTGAACTGAGCTACTGTAGTGTTTTTTTTTTTTTTTGGTATGTGGTATCATTGCACTCACTCAATGGTTTTTCAAATGCAGCGGCTCAGTGGATTTATTTGTTACTTCCATTGATGTGATTGTGTTAGTGACCGTAGATTGAGCATCGTATTGACTGAGCTTGTGGATGGAAAAAGGACCAGACAAAAGAGTGACTTGGACAGGTGCAGACACACGAGGCACATGCTTCTATAAAATAGCGTTTAGTTTTGTTCAGACAACATGAAGAGAGGTGAGTGACTCTGTGCGCTGGATGTTGGATGAATATTTCCTCCTTTTGTGCATTCGTTGAGGAAAGAGGTTTGTTTAAAATTGCTCGCTTTTTGCTCTAAAAATGCTGGCATATTGTTCACTCCTGAATCTATGACTCACTCAATTGTTCACGGCACATTCAGACATGACTTTGTGGTGGATTGTATTATTTGGGGATTTTAAACACATTAAAACTTAATTATGCTGTGAAATGTTAATCATTATTTACCAGCAAAATAGAGTGCTGGCTCAATGTGGGGTTTGTGAAATGACTCAAATGCAGCAAGAGATGGAAAACTAATATAGCTGGTATTTCAGTGCAGAGTTTTTCCAGCAGCTGTGTGTTGAGTGCTGTGTTGGCCCATGTGTTTGTGTCTAACCACATATGAAGTGGCAATTCTGTCGCACCCACTAATGAGTTCCTAATGAGATTAAAAATGACCAAAAGCAATAAGTTACTCATTGTTGATGATTCGATGAAATGCGTTACATTTCCGAACTGATGCAGCTCCCTTTCCACGCTTTAACAGCACTATATTGGAGGAAGAGAAACTCCAGCAGAAAGAGAGGAACCGGATGGAGATGAGGCGGCAGGTCACTGTGTCCTGGGACTCTGGGGGGTCGGACGAAGCGCCGCCAAAAGTAAGTTAAAACACACAGTGTGTCTGTGCAAAGTTATGTGCTCCATTACAGTGTAGTCATTTGTCATTTGTCCAACTGGATCCATGACCGAATTATCTAAACCGCTCACTGTGAAATGCACATTTTGCCCTATCCTGTCATAACATTTGTTGATGTCGCATTGTACGTTCCTCTCTCTCATGGTGTCTTTGACTTTGCAGTATTTATATTTTATTTCCTGTCAACTTTATAACTTCATCTCTTAGAAAACGGTCATTGGCTCTGCTTCACTGTGTGCTCACATGCCGCTTTATTCTCGCTCTGTCCTTAGTTATATTTCTCTCTCTGCTTCAGTTTACTTAGGTTTTAGTTTTTTCCTTCATCTCTCCATCCTCACACCTCTCCCCCTCCTTTGCCTGTTGTTCTTTTGTGTCTGTTTGCAGCCCAGCCGTCGCCCTTCCCTGCAGTCTCCCTTTTCCATGGACTGCCTGTCTGCTCCTTCACCTTACCACCATTACCATCCGAAACAGCGCTTTTCCTCACAGCTCTCCCTCTGCCTGGGACACCCTCCTTCTTCCTCCTGGACTGACTCCCACTTGTTTATCCCCCACTCATCCACTCTACCTCTACCTCACCCCCATACATCATACAACTGTGCCCCTCACCAAATGCACTCCCAAATGAACTCTCTAGATGGCTCCCAGTTCTCTTCCACGCAATCACAAACTTTACCTAATGGTGCTCATTTCCACAGGATGAACCTTACTTTTAACGGCCACCTCCTATCTGACTCCTACTGCTATCCGGGACGCCCCCTCTCTGCTCTCTCTCTTTCCAGTCCTAACCTCTGTACCCTGCCTTATAGCATGTCCCCCATTTGTTCTCACACCATGCAAAATATCCAGCTGCAGTCCAATTCCGATCTTAAAACCTTACAAATCTTTCCCCCCGGCCGCCAAACTAATCCCAGCCCAGCGGTCCATCCCGAGTCTGAGCACGCCACTGGGAGGCCATGTGGAAGACCCTCCCCGGGCTCCACTGTCCCGCTCTCGCCCACAAAAGGAGACGCTGTCCCCCCTGTACCCTCTATCCAAACACTGCCTTTAGCTCATTCTCCTTCACATGTGAAACCTCCTCACGTCCCTATAACCAACCATTCACCCTCCTCTGAAAGACCCATGTGCCACCCCTCAAAGGCAGGTGTTGTTCATGTATACATTTTTTTAACACTTGCATGCATGCTTTATAATAAACCATGTGAAGACTTGTGGATGAGGGATAGTATTCATTATTGATCATTAAGAAAAGTCCAAAAGTAATTGTTGAACATACAGTACTTATTTATGCAGTGTAATAGCAGGTTGTTTATATTCCCCATTACACCAGAATGTAGCACTTGGATAATTGGAAGGGTTAGCACTCGTGCTTCACAGCAATAAGGTTCTGTGTTCGGGCCGGGCCTTTTGTGTGGAGTTTGCAGATTCTCCCTGTGTAGTTTACCACCACCATGTTTGTGTGTGAATGTAAAATTGACCCAAGTAAAGTGCTTTGTGACCATGTCTGAAAGGCGCAAATCAAATAAAGGCCTATTAATGGGTTAAGGACAGTGGCCGCAGCAATAAACGCTTTAAAACATCACTGTCTATGTTCATGAATGCCGGTCAAAAGTTCCAAAATGGCATCCATAACAGGAAAGAAATCATGTGATTGAAGCTCATAAATAAAACATGTGTTGTCTTCTAAAAGCAACTATAAATGAAGGCGCTAAGTTCATGTAGGTCATGCTCTTGCATTGTCCTGTCGTGTCTGTGACAGACAAATGTATGTGTCTGTTTGTGTCCAGCATAGTTTGATGTGTCCTTGGATTACTGCCCCCTGTTCAGGATGCCTGTGATAAACCCAGACTCCGCTGGGCTTACGGGCTGCAATGACCTTACTCAACTGGAACTGCCCCGTTAGCCGTTGATGAGCGTGAGCTAAAGCTAACGTCACGTGTCCGCACATGATAAATCTTGTCACATAATAAATACCACAGATATCTAATTAAATATAAATTATACTGGCCTGGGAACATTTTTACATTAGGTGGATCTTGGATGCAGCACAGTGACTTTCCGCTGCTGGGGTCACAGTCATTTTAGCAGTAATTGCAAATTATCTAACCAAGCAACAGATTGGAAAATTGCTAAAATGACCTTTTAACAAAGTACATTTTTTTATATTGTACCCTCGTTGACACTATAACTCTGAAGGGCATATTATACAAATTTCATGATCCCGTCTTATTATCGATTTCTGTGTGTCCATTCATTTACCTCATTTCATTCATAAAATAAATTTTTAATTTAGCAAAAAAAATATTCTTCAGTTCATTCCCAGGTAACCGTCTCCCTTTCACTTTTTATTTAAAAGAAAGTTGACTTTCCAAGAAGTCATAGGCCGCTAGTGTGAGCTTGCCAACATCCCGTGTGATCATTGTTATGACTTCATCGTCACTGTCTCGTCCGCTTCCTCTTCTGTTTGTGCTGTTTGTTATCCTCTTGTTTCCTTATGTGTCTTTGTGTCTCTCGCTGTCGGAGGTGTGGTCCAGAGCAAGCTACTATGAGAGACTGTGGAAGGTAGAGGATACAAACCGTGCTGAACATATTAGGAGCTGCGGATATGCCCAGCACATGTAAATTAGATAAACTAGCTAATGATGTTGTCACTAGAGCAGGTACACCAAGATGTGTTTTTCAATGTTCACTCAGGGTAAGCTTTATTGTGAGTTGAAATTACGTTACTGTCAAACCCTTGGTGTGAGCAGCAATAATCTAGCAATGAAAAGAGAGCTATATCTAAGAATATTATATACACAATAGGAGCAATATGTCTGTGTAGGTTCTCAGTTGTACAGGAGTTGTCCATCGTAGGCCAAGATTCTTCAGTCTTCATCTGTACTCTGTAGTTGAAGTGTAGGACGTTTCGATCATCCTCAGCGAATAAAGAATTAAACACTTCCGTGGGTCTCTTAAGAGCAAACCTGAAGGATTTAACCTCAAAGTCCTCTAAGTCTTAATAGGTTGGAAAAGATGTTGTAGATGTTGGAAAACACCCTAGCCTATTCATACTTAATAGAGCTCCTTACTTCTCTATTGTCTCACCCTGGGTTAAGTTCTAAGGTTGTTGACACAACCTACCAACCTATGGCCCTGCTCCACTCAGTAGTGTCAAAGAGGCCATATTTGTTAAAAAGAGAATCCATCCATGAATCGCAATGGTGGACTTGTAACAACATACTGAGACAGACACCAGTTTACCACAACAACCTTAGACCGAAACCATTTCAATGTATGTCATGCTAATGAGCCTGGACTACTGGGCGGAGCAGGGCCATAGGGAAGTGTCAACAACCTTAGAACTTAACCAAGGGTGAGACAATAGAGAGGTAACGAGCCCTATTAAGTATGAATAGGCCAAGATGTTTTCCAACCTTTAGTGCCAAGAGAGGAGGGACTTAGAGGTTAACTCCTCCTTCAGGTTTGCTCGAGACCCACAAACGTGTTTAAGTTTTTATTCGCTGAGGAAGATCTTTGGACTAAGATCGAAACGTCCGACACTTCAACTACAGTGTACAGATGAAGACTGAAGAATCTTGGCCAATAGGAGCAATAGTGTAGGCTTTTGTGAAATCAGAGAGCGAGACTTAAAAATACTTCGAAATTACTTATAAAACTGAAAAGTTGTTATGAGATATGCATCACA
>OMNZ01016957.1:35871-47596 GCA_900303255.1 Lesueurigobius sanzi
ATTTTAAATGAGACTCTTAACATTTTTGACAGAGGTAGTGCCAGTGCCACTAACAGCTTGCTGGACTTGCCGCCCAGTGGGTGCTCCCTGTTATGACTGACGCCTAACTCGGCCACACAAACTCCTCCTTCAGGGTTTGTGTGATGGTTGTTTGACAAGTGTCCTTAAGTGTTTTGGTGTTTAACAATGTAGTAGTTTTTGAGCCTTTTTTAAAAATCAATTCATGCATTTACCTGTACCAATTATCTTTTTTTTCTCTCTAAATTTGTAGCCAAGTCGACCGGGATATCCCAGTCCACGTTCAAGTGAAGGATTCTACCCCAGTCCCCAACATCCAGGACACTACCAGGTATTTCAGCCTCCCAGCAAAATTAAATTCAATACAGAAAGAACACAAGGAAATCGTAAAGTAATTTTTACCTATTTTATGTTTACAATTAACTCTGTGTTAGCTCTGTTGGTACTTTCGTGGCAAAGACAGACTGTATTGATCCACAAAGGAAATTGCATTGTCACAGTGGCTCAAATAGTAAAAGAATAGAATAGAATAAAAAGAAATCAGAATAGGAATAGGCATATACTGTACATATCTGGGTATACTGTATGTACACATTGACAAGTATAAGATATACTACTAAAATGATGAACTTTGAACTTACAACATACACTATATACAACGAATCCAAATTGCAGGCACAAGCAGCCAGTCAATAATATAAACATAAAAGAGAAAGCTGAGGCACTCTGGATGCAAGTGGATTTATTCACCGACGCGTTTCAACTCTAATGAGTCTTCATCAGGGTAAGTCTTCATCAGGACTTACCCTGATGAAGACTCATTAGAGTTGAAACGCGTCAGTGAATAAATCCACTTGCATCCAGAGTGCCTCAGCTTTCTCTTTTTTGAATTCTCCTGGCCTTCAGTTTGATGAGCACCTGCGTTGTGAGTTTACTGCTTTACCAACACTTTGATCCAGTGAGCACGCTGCCTTTTCTCTTTTAATAATAAACATGTTGATTTAGAATGACTATTTAGTTTCTGTTTTCTTTTCTTCCTTCAGATGGCAGGATACCCAGGCCCCCACACGCTCCCCTCTGTCCCCAGCGCCCTATACCCCCCTCAGGCGGCGCTGGTGGACACCCATCATGCCCACACCCACCCGCGGCATCACGTTCACGGGCACTCGCACGCACAGCACCACCCTCTGCCTCACGGACCCGACATGGCTGGGTGGGGCTCGGCTCTGGAGGTAAGAACAAACACGAGCCAAGGTGCACCGTTACTTACAATGATATCGAGTAAACCGGTATTATATCTGATTCTCTTGGTTGGGAAATCGGTAAATGTATGTATTCATTCTATTTCCTGGCCAATGATTCATATTTGCACAATTTGTAGTTGATTCTCATTTAAGAGTTACTGATTTTCTTATTGTATAAACCTGTAAAGCACTTTGAATTGTGCTCTTAATCGTATCAGATGTTATCCACTTATCAATGGGACTGAAAACATGGATTGGTGCATCTCTACTTCTCAGCAAAGCTTTTTTTACATTTCTTTTTCACATTTTGAGTTCTCATCAGTCTTGTGTATGTGTCCATCTCCATGTGTTGTGTGCATGTTGTTCGCCCCTGTCCTGTCCTGTGTTGCATGCTTGCCTTGTTTGTGCGTGTGTGTTTGTGTGTAGGACAGGGCAGTAGACATGCAGCAGTGTGTAGGCCCACAGTGTCTGTTGATGGAGGAGCAGCTGATGATGCAGCAGCAGCAAATGGAGGAGGATCAGAGGTGGCTGGAGCACGAGGAGAGGCTGCTGGTAATGCACACAATTCACACGGAAATAAGAATGATGAAAAAGAGTAAATACACATTATTTTCTTTGTTTTGATATTTACAAAGGTGCTATATGTAATTTTTACCTGATTATTGTTAACAATCTCAATCACCCATGACAAAAAGAAGAATGCCAGCTCTGCCAATGCTTATTTTACCAGCTGTATATTAGACAATGTTAGCAGGCTATCTGTGTTACCCTAAACCATCATGTTTTATTGTTTTTTTGTTGTTGATCATGCATGCAACCATTTTACATATTTTATTATATGCTTTGCTTATGAGAAAATATTTGTGGGAGTGAAATAAATCTAGAACTATTTTTTATTATCTTTAGAAATTCTTGAGAACTTGGTGTCCTCTCACAAAAGATATCCAATAACAGGCTGTTCATTAAAAATATTGGGTTGTTTTCTTTTTACTTTATAAACACAGAAAGCTACTTTTTATTGCTAGGTTCTCTCAAAAATGTGCCTCGGTTAAAGCTGAGGGCATCGAGGGAGTAGCAAAGGTGAATGGGGCAGTTCTATGTAAATCTGTGTTTGATTGAAGGGTGGCTTCGGCGGTGTGTGTGAAAGAGAGAAAGTTGGCTGGCAGGTGTGGCTTGTGTGAATTCCAGCCTAATGACAGGCTTTGAGAAACTGACAGACCAATCAAGAGTCTGCCCTCCACCACAACCACGAGCTGACCGAGCACACATTACTGAAGAGCACATTGTTGTGTACGGTCGTGCTTGTGTGCCGCGTGGGTTCAGGGGTGGCTGTTTTTTATGAGATTGTCGCGTTAGCGTGGGGTGAAATGGGGAGGGGAAAGGAAGGAGGGTTTGTGAAAAAAGTATAG
Organism: Lesueurigobius sanzi; assembly: GCA_900303255.1. NCBI lineage: Eukaryota > Metazoa > Chordata > Actinopteri > Gobiiformes > Gobiidae > Lesueurigobius > Lesueurigobius sanzi. The sequence goes on from OMNZ01016957.1 coordinate 38,543, forward strand.
GACGCGCTCAGACTGCTGTTTTATTGGCAGCATACTCCTCTTCTGCTCCCTTCGCCTCTTTCTCCGAGTTAGAGCCACATGCAAGAGCAGCGTGCAATAGACAGGAAGCTGGAGTTTAATCTGAATTCTACTGCTAATGAAAGTAGTATAGAGATGACAATAGGAAAAAACAATAGATGAAGATGATGGAGAAGTAATCACATTGTCTCATCATATTTTGGATAATACTATCTCCAGGACTTTGGATGAACGTGCTGGAAATGCTGGTCTTTAAGTCCTGTCTCGGAAAACTGGTATGGATCTGCGTCTGTGTGAGAGATGGCAACGTTAGTTTTATGAAGGGAAATTTTGTTTTTCTGCCTTAATTAGTAAATGCTATTTTTGAGCTTGTAAGATCATTACACTGTTCATGCTCTTCTTTGTGGTGATATGTTGTTTGATTGTTTATACGCCTGTTAATGGTTTTGTGTGTATTGTTAGAAACCAGACACAAGAACTTCTCGAGGGAGTCTTGACAGAGAAGATGGACTTCAGCCACCTGTAAGTCTCTAATGTTATAAAGTTTGGTATTTTTACTAACTGGAATTTTACACATGTACAACCCAGTTAAGTACATACCATGTTTTCTTTTGTACACGAGAGTTGAGGCCAATGACCACAGGACAGGAAGTGACCTGTACACGATGCAGGGTCAGTGAATTCCCACAGCATCGATCTAAATATATTGTAAACATTCTTTTTTTTTACCCCTTATGCCCCAAGTGATATTATAACTACAACTACAAACAAGTGTTTTTTTTACTTTGTAAAAGGAGTCTAAAATGTTTCTGTTCCTAACCACGAAATTACATTGTTGACCTAAGGAAAATGTAACTTCTTGCAGAAGTAGTAATCTAGTGCCCTAAACTGTGTGTTGCTGTGTGCCCTGATGCAGCAGAGGCAGTTGCAGAAGTCTGGAGTTGCCATGGGGCAGATATTTCTGTCTCTGTAATTCGTCTCTCCACTTGTCCTCCTCCTCCTCCCGCTGAATGACTGTGGTTTGTGGTGGGAAAATCTCCCTTGTTTGTGTGTGTTAAGAGTGTGTGAAAAATGCTGGTATTTCTGGGCATCAAGGATGTCAAACTTTTGGTCTTTTACTACTAAGTGACAGATATTCATAATCTTCACATATTCAGTGGCAAACACCTGCTTGGCATCAGTATAACTATCCTCACTTTTATTCTTTGATATAGTTTTCAAAGATACTGACTGATTGTAGTTTTGCTCTCTCAAAGTTGTTGAGACCACACAAATTGACTCCTTGGCTGACAACTGAATTGGATGCGTTGAGACGTGGTGCTGTGTGACAGAAAATTAAACTAGATTCTCTATATTTTTCAAAAACTGCCCTTGGTTTTTGCTCGTGAAGTTTTAATTTCCTGTGAAGTGTATTATGTGTGCGAGAGTGGTAACAGAATGTTTTGTTTGTTTGTTTGTTTGTATGTACAGACTGGAAACCAGCACATATACCAGCCTGTGGGCAAAGCAGGTAATTGACTAAAATTGTCCTTAGTTTACACAGCCTGCACAACCTTCGTTAGCCGATAATTAGTTGTGCATGTTTCACAGATCGATGGCATGAGATTGTAATGGTTACTTAATGTAAAGCTCAAAACAAAACCATAAGATGATTCTTGATTAATTGGACATTTAGAGTTACTTTTTAACCTTAAATAAATAATAATACTAACTTGTTCTCATTTTTTTCTTCAGAACTTCCAGCTCCCCCAAAGAAACCCCCTCGACCAAGCGCCCACAGTCAAGTGGGTGGTCTGGCCTGTGTGAATACTGGAGACAGTTACAATGACGGAGTGAAGGTGCATATGCTAGACAAACGCCGACACACACACACATTCACAAGATTATGTTAAAGTATTGCCCTATTAATACACCCCAACAACTACGACTAATCACAGCAGCTAGATAAACCTATAGGAGAACATTTAAATATACACCGTGCATGTTTTAATGTTTGCCTTGTATCTTCTTTCATGGATGCACTCTGTCCCCCTCTCCCTCCTGCACTCTGCCTTACTGTTGACCCTAGCCCTGGCGGGTAAGCAGCACACTGTCTGTGTGTGTTTACTGTGCGTCTCGTCACCTCACACCTTTCTCCTGTCACTCTCACAAAAATCATCACCATTTTTGTAGAACAACTTCATAACTTCGGTTCCTCCATTTTCCCTTCTGCAGTATTTGATTCAAATTTAGCGCAATGTGTTGATGGTCCTGTGATTGTAAAATAAATAATGTGTAGCATGTAATAGGTTCTGGTAGCTTTAATGTAAATTCTACCACATACCTGAAACATGTGTTACTCTCACATCCATGGTGCAAAATTAAGAGAGAGCAATATCTATCAATGTCTAGACAGAGCAGGTTTCTGTGTCCTTAAAGGCACTATATGTGATTTTCTTTTTTTTATTCTAAACAATGAAAGGGGGAGCTTAAAGGGGAAATTAAATTGATAGTCGTCCCCAAACTCATTCCTAACTTTCCTAACGTATTTCTAAAATCCCATTACTTCACAGAGAAGTTTTTATAAGCACAGTTGGCAACTTGCAGGGTCACTTCTCAGGGTCACTGTCACTGAAATGCGAAAAAAGAGTAGTCTGCAAGTGAATGACATTGACACAAATGCTTCATATTTAGATGTACAGTATTATTGCCACAAATGTCTGAGGTTACAATATACTAAAAGGACAAAACAAATTCCTCTACGCGGAAAAGAAAATCAGGTTTATTAAAGCTTGAATGAATAAATATCATATATGTATGTACACAATAAGGGGCAGCAGAGGGACTGTTTCTGCGGGGCATTAAAAAGCATTAATAGTCATTAAATGAATTGTGCCAAAAATAAGGCCTTAAATGTCATTAAAAAGCATTAAATATAAGTCAAACTGGCATTAAATCAAAAGTTCTTGGAAAATAATGAAAGTGTTCAACTAATATTGCAGTGGAAGTTCGTCAAACATACAAAAATTACAGTATTTCTGGTCAAAAGTTGTCTGTTGTATCAAATTTTCTGTTGAATATGGGAATTAATATTAAAAACACACCGATTTGTGGCATTAAAAATGTAGTATTTGGGCATTAAAATGTCATTAAAAAGCATTAAATTTGACTTGCCGCTACCTGTATAAACCCTGGGACAATATATTTTACAATATAAGTATAGACATTTTTGCTTTTCATTTTTGACAAAACAATAATATATTTAGTTCTGTATACAATTATTGCATACAAATGAAAAATGGTAGAGTTGAGAAAACAAAATGACGTTTCCAGCAATACATTAGCGCCACCTAATGGACAGAACGCAAAACAATACTAAAGATTTTCTCAGAAACTAACCAGCTCAGTATCTATTAACCAGTACATTCACTCAGCTCATTCATTAACCAAATAACCTACATTTATGTCCAAGTTTGTCTGTCCTAAATGGAAGTATAATTAATGACGACGCTGTAGATCGTTTTTGGTTTGGTTTCTCACTGCTGCTCCCTTTGCTTCAGCTGCAGCCTCAGGAGATCAGCCCGCCTCCAACGGCCAACCTGGACCGCTCCAATGACAAAGTGTACGAGAACGTGACGGGACTCGTGAAGGCTGTGATCGAAATGTCCAGCAAGATCCAGCCAGCTCCTCCAGAAGAATACGTGCCTATGGTCAAGGTAATGGGGCATATTTCCAACGGTCTATCATGCAGTGTGCTCATTTCAGATGGAGGGCAGGGGCCTATGGGTGATTCACTGTCTTTTAGGGGGAAAAAATCCTTATATGTTGAACTTTGTTTTTTTTTTAGGGAGTCAAATTTGGCATATTAATGTTGCGACTGAAAGTACTTGTGAACAGTGTTGCTGAGTAATGGATTAATAAGTAGTTGCATTACTGTTATGGAGTAATCCTGACAACACTGCTTGTGAATGAGAACAGTTGCACCAGTGTCATTGATTTATGCCACCACCATTAGTGCCAATTTCTGTTTTTATGATAGGCCTTGTAATTATATTATGCCATATACCATATCCAAAAATCTGCATCTTTATAGTTGAAGGCAAATTCTACCATTGAATTCTGGTCTGCCTTGTACCTCAATCAATACAACCATTATTTGCTGTAGTAAAAGCATCAGATTTACAAGTTGTATGTTAATTTTAGGCGACGCAACAATATTGGAGTGCTAAGAGTAATATGCCGCACTGTCTGTAAATAATGTTAATCTTTAAACATAGTTGACCCTTAATCTCATGAAGCTACATCTTTCAGCAGGTTGTAATTAATGCATGTGAGATATAAATATTACACAATCCAGCTTTCACCACATGAATAATTAAAAGTCTTCTGGAATACTTGCACGCTAAGTAATTTACACTGTTTTGCGATGTTTTACTGGATGTTTTGAGTATTTTTTCCTGTGTTTTAGGATGTTGGTCTTGCTTTAAGAACGTTATTGGCCACAGTCGATGAGACCCTTCCACAACTCCCAGCCAGCACTCACAGAGAGGTACTATTCATACGCCAAAAACATGGCATAGATTTTCTTTCCCTGGTTAATCGTGGTACTAACTGATTTGATTTTGTTTTCCTCCTAGATTGAGATGGCACAAAAGCTTTTGAACTCTGACCTGGCAGAGCTCATAGGGAAGATGAAGTTAGCCCAGCAGTATGTGATGACAAGGTGGGTACGCTTACTGTGGGCTCGTTCATACCCCTCTGTTTATCCTGAGGGTGTTATGTTGAAATCCTATACTGAAAACGTCTCCACATCGTTTTTTATATGGTCTTGAAAAAAAATCTCATTATTACATTTTTAGGTTTGCTGCTAAAAATAAAATGGAAATTGTCAAGAGGTCTCAAAACTGTCTGAATCCACAGTACATTACACTGAAGTTAAAAGCCTTTGAAAAATCTGGGCTCGCAATTAATTATCTTTTCCCTTTTAGTCTTCAGCAGGACTACAAGAAACAGATGCTGACAGCAGCCCACGCTCTCGCAGTTGATGCCAAGAACCTGCTCGATGTCATTGACCAATCGAGGCTCAAGATGATGGCCCAGTCCCGCCCGCACTAGCCACAACAAGCTACAAGACTTTGGGTACGCCATTTAAAAAAAGAAAACATCCTTGGCTTGGATAATGGTGGGGCTTAAGACTCCTGGACTCTTCTCACAAGAGAAATTGAAGTGTACGCTCCGCCGAGGAGTAACTATGGGTCTTATATTTTGATACAGTCTGTGAAGAAACACTAAGACAAATCCGTGCATTATCTTGGGATACACTTTCTCCTCCACTGTGACTTTCTTATCACACTAATGGTAAAAACAACTCCTGAATCAGGGACCTGGCAGCTCGACTCTGGACTGGAACCCCACAAGAAAGGAGCTTGAGTGAGTTTCTGGACATTACTTCAAATGAGCCAAAATCATGGGAATAAAATGCCTGTAAACAGAAGAAGCGGCGATCATCTAGTCTGTGAATTTTTCCAAAGCCATGATAACCTGATTTACAACATTGGATCTGCATGAGAGGTCTTTTACCCATATCATTTGAGTCCTTGATACTGCAGCAGATTCATTTCATTGTCAGCATGCATATATCACTGACCGGATCAAGCCACACTTCCTGTCCGCCTCCAGTGGGTCATCTCTTCAAGCAAACGGCTTGCGCGGACGAAATTCAAAACCACGTCTCTTTCTGCTGTTCCCCTATTCTCTGCATCGCTTTGGTTTTTATTTATAGACAGAAATTGCAGAGGACGGGATGGTCAGAACGGGAGACGGCAGAGGAAAGCAGGCCAGTCAACTTTTCGTACATAACCGGAGGAAAAAAAACACTAAGCTTGGCTTCCTCTGGAACCACTTTTCCCTTGGTGTCCAGCTGCTCAACGCCTGACAGTCTTCCTAAGTGAGGATATCGTTTTACGCACCACCAAGTCTTGTTCTGTCTCATCGCAACTAACAGTCAAGTACACAGTAAAAACATTATGGATTACAATGAGCCACTTTATATTTATCTAAGAAGAACACACTTTTATATCATTGTTTTGTGCCACTGACGTATAAAGGCCAAGCATTTCACATTGTTCCAAAGAAAGCTAGACTTCACGCAGCACCAGTCTTACCTTTTGTGCTAACGGTCCCTGTCTTCAGTCAACAAAACTACAGGGAAGCACACATCAAATGTGGAGCCACAAAACTGGAACTTGTCTGTGAGACACAAATCACTGAAATGGACATGCACAGCACACGTGTCTTCGTCGGTGTTGAGCCCACATAGAGTGTGACGTACGACTATGTGAAATGTACAGGCGGACGTGCCAGTATAGCATGATATACTGGCATGGTGGTTAATAGCATTTTTGCACAGCACCAAACATATGAAACGTTTTTACCCTATTGTACCCAGGCAATATCAGATCACACACGGCATCTGGCTATCATGGGGTTAAAAATGTGCACAAAGAAAAAAAACAATCTATTTTAACTGTTGTGTAAATCTGCTCATGTTGCTATATTGTAAGCTATTACTGGTGTGCCTCACTGGTGAATTGTACAGAACGCGTACTAGTAAACACTGGTTTTTAATTTGTCGTCTGGGCTGGACCGGCCATCTTGTCAAATAGGAAAAAAGCAATGAAATAAAAATAATACTAAAATATAACAAAATGGTTGCTTTTATTTCTTCTGAGCTCATAAATGTATAAATCAATCACATTAAAAAAACTAGTTAGTGCTATTTCAGTAATAATTTAAATGTAACACAGGTGCATACAGTACAACATCTACATCATGTGACAGGAATAACATTTACATTTTAGCACTTTTTGTTGTTATTAGCATGAAAATTGTATGGTACGTAACAAGGTAATTATAATGTAAATTCTCATGGAAGCAAGACACATTTTATTTCTTGATTACCTTGATATCCTTACTCTAACTCTGTATAAAGGCTGTAAACTTACAGGAAACATTGTTATTGGTGTTAGTCTTTTGCCCGTATTATCTTAGTGATAATATGGACACAGAGCCACAAAATGCATTCTCCCACAGATGATGTGCCATTTCCATCCTGTTAGTAAGATATTACTGTGCTATAGGTGTGACCATGCATTTTTATAAATTAACAAACCTTTCTTCACTCTGGCTCTTTTACCCCTAACCCCCCGTCTCTCTCTTTGACTATTAATGATGGGCGGATCAATACCCAAAATATTGATACTTCAATAACGGAGCCAGTATGAAAAGTATTGATTCTCATTTTTAAAATATTGATACTTTAATTTTCCTTCAAATTAATGTTTTACTGCTGGCCCAGCGACCTGGCAACAGACATGCAAAAGAAAATGGATGGATATGTTTTAAATCAAATTTATTAATTAGATTTTTTTTTTTTAAATGTACATAATTTATATAATTTCTAAATGATAGATCAGGGTTTTGTTCATAGGAGTTACTTTAATTACTTCTGATCAATACGTTTGTGCAGGTGAGATATGGACTTTTGTCATTTCCCCCAAGTTTAAAGCATTTTAAAGTAAAACGCACTGGTATCGGTATCAGATCGGTATGGGAATTCTAGCCTTGGTATTATTTGGTATCGAATCCGGAATGATTGGTATCACCCCTCCCTACTGACCATGGTCATTTCAGCAGCAGCATCAGCGCCACAGCTGACAGACTCAGGAGAGTGATCTGAACATGCACAGACTCCGCTCCACTGAAGTTGCAGAGGTTGTAGGCGCTGCAGCAGGTGACTATGTTCCCGTTTCCAATGTCGTCTGTCGAGGCTGAAGCTGCTGCTCCGTTACATGTAGCTTTACTGGCACACTGTTTTACTATGGCCTTTGCAGAACCTTCAAACACACAGAATTGTTCATTTTTTTGGTTGCATTTCATGTAATTTTTTTTTCTTTATTGTTGTCGTTACCTAGGATGTCAACAGTTGTCATACACGTGTCATGTATTGCCTCACACGTCTGAGAGTTCTGGTTGCACGCATCATTTGTGGTGGTCGAACTGCACACATAGCAGTCTAGTGGTAGTGCTGTAGAAGTTCAAAAGTATTAAAATGATTATTGCCGGTTAAACTGGACAGTGAGTAAAGTACATCACAATATAATAACATTAGTCACAGAAAGGAAAATGACTACTCCCAAAGCTTTGTGCGAACTTGTCGAGCTAGTCTCTTTAGTGAAGCGGCACATGTATATATTGAAAGAGTGAGATGTAAAATTAATACACGCAAACTGTAGAATTGCTCAGAATACAATGTTGCAGAAAAAATGTACAAGAAGGTTTTGTGTTAAACATCTAGCAATAATAATAACAATGAAAATGGTATTGTATTGCACTTTACCCCATACCCCATTATTCATTCACTCACACACACACACACACTGTGGTATGATAACCTACTGTATGTTTGTAGACTAATTATTCACACCATTGCCTCCTCCGAATACCACTCGCTCACCTAGTACTAACCAGTGCCCAACTCTGCCTAGCCTCTGAGATCAGACAATTAATTATATGCAAAGTAAAAATAACTTACTTGCAGTGTTTCAAAAAATCAGTTGCTACAAAAGGCCATCTGTTTTTCCTTATGGTGTAATCATGCTCATCAAAGAGTGATCTGTGTGTTCTATTTCACACAATGTTCATAATAGACCTGTCCCCTCGACACTTTAGAACAAGTTTTTTTTTTTTTTTTTTCCTTTATTTAACACATAACAACATAACAAAATGCAAAAAGAAAAAAAAGAAAAGAAAAGATAAAACCCCAAGCAAATCCCACAAGACAATCAAAAATGCGTATATAATTAAGAGATACATACAGTATAACAATAATAACAATGATGGCTTTACTTCCAATATTAAAAAGTCGATAAAAGCAACAATAAACATAATTTTCCATCATCGCTATCACCATCCTCCTCACAAAACTATCACCATCAACAACAATAACATGTCACACAAGAAAGAAAAACCTCTTTAAATTCATGAATGCAAAGCTTG